>JACVVK020000175.1:640000-772500 GCA_018292915.2 Batillaria attramentaria | reverse complement strand
TGTCTGTTTGCTAGTTTTCATTGGCATTTTCTCAGAATCTAGAAAAGCCAGAGACGTCAAACTTTGCACGATGATAGACATTGACAACACCTTTACTGACATACCTGTATTCAGTGACTTTGAGTCAAGGTCAAGGCCATAAAAGCTCTTTAGCGGAAACCTTTCAAAACCTTAACATTGGCATTTTCTCAGAAACAATGAATAGCAGAGGCACCTAACTTGGCGTGCTGATAGACAGCCGTAAGACCTTTCAAAACATACCATATTGACTGACCTTGATCCAAGGTCAAGGTCACCAAAGCTGTCTGTTTGGAAATTTTACATTGACATTTTCTCAGAATCCAGGAAAGCCAGAGACATCAAACTTTGCATGATGATAGACATTGACAGCAACTTTACTGACATACCTGTATTCAGTGTCTTTGAGTCAAGGTCAAGGCCATACAAGCTGTTTGCGGAAATGCTTCCAAAACCTTAACATTGGCATTTTCTCAGAAACAATAAACGGTAGAAGCATCAAACCTGGTTTGCTGATAGACAGCAGTAAGACCTTCCAAGACATACCGTTTGAATGACCTTGACTGAAGGTCAAGGTCACTAAATCTGTCTCACTGGAAATTTACAATTGCCATTTTCTCAAAATCTAGGGACACCAGAGGCATCAAACTTTGCATGATGATAGACATTGACAAAACCTGTACTGGCATACTTGTATTCAATTTCCTTGAGTCAAGGTCAAGGCCACTCAAATTGTTTTGCGGAGACCTTAACGTTAGCATTTTCTTGGAAACAACAAATAGCAGAGGCACCAAACAAGGCACAGTGATAGGCAGCAATGAGACCTATGCAGACATAGCCTTTTGAATGACCTTGACTCAAGGTCAAGGTCAATACAGCTGTCTGTTGTGAATTTTACATTACCATTTGTACAGAAGCTGCAAAAACTAGAGCTATCAAACATGGCATAAAGATAGTCATTGATAAGCCCTTTACTTACAGATCTCATTTGAATGACCTTGACCCAAAGTCAAGGTGATACAAGCTGTCCTTGGAAAATTGTTATGTTGCCATTAACCATTTTCTTAGGAACTATGAACACAAGAGACATCTTACTTCAGGATAGACAGTGATAGCTTTACAAACATACTCTTTTGAATGACCTTGACCCATCTCACAAGTGAGCCAAGGAGGCTTTGCCCCTCTAGTTAAAATTGTAATCAGAGTCCGAATCTGCCGAAAGAGGCAATAAAGTGGTAGAAAACAAATTTAAAAAGCAAACAAACTTGTGTGAAACAGAAGGGACAACAGCATTACACACAACAGCCCCACAGACGACACCAACAGATGCAGGTGGGCCACAGCCAACAGTAACAACGGAAACAACGACTGCTTCAGAAACGTCCTCTCCTGCGACTGATTCACAAACTTCAACTGGACACGAATCCACCGGGAGTGTCCACACCACACAACAGGGCACTACAGAGGTATGGAAGAGCTATATCTCTCGAAGGGCAGACTTTAGATCTAATGAATGGTGTAGATTTAGATCTAATCAGCAGAAACCAAACAAAAAAACAGAACGAAACCAGTAGAACAAATCGAACGATGTAAGCAAGCAATGGAAGTGGACGGACATTCAGATGAAACCGCTATTACTGGTTGATCATAGTTGGAAGTTGATGTCCGCGCCATGAGAGTAATAGACAACTCCACTCCTGTCAGTCAAAGGGGCGACCCCCAGAATTCAGCCAATCGCGTCCCGCGGCATAATGAGCACAACACGTGACATGGTCTGGCAAACCTCCTTGCCAGACACTACAAAGAGTAGTCTGATATGACTGAAACGTGGAAAGAAAGCAGGAAGTCCACTGACGTCATTTGAGGAAAAAGACCATTACGCCCGTCACTTTCACCTTGAAATCACCCCTTTGTCCATAAAATGACGTCATGGATGTACTGTGTTTTGCCAATATACGGCAAATCAAAGGGGATGGGCTTTGGCCTGGGGCTTACAGAGTGGAGTCGTCTATTGGAAGCGGGCCCTAAACGGGGCAGGTTCAAAACCTTGGGAAAAACTTAATCTGTGAGCAGGTTATGGGGGTAAAGGACGTTTACCCTAACTGAGCAGTCTATCTCGGCAGTATTCGATTCACATTTCCATGGGTGAAACTTTTTGATTATCAAACAAACATGACGTTCATACTTTGCGTCAGTGCGCGTGCGTCTCTTCTTCGATGTTTGTGAGGCGTATTATGGCTTGTGGAGGAAATGTGCTTTGAGTACAAATTTTCGAGTCAACTGACGATAACGGCTGCAGTGAATTTTTTTTCCGGACCCTCTATTCAAAGATCTTGATTCATTAAGAAACCCCAAATTTGAAATCGATCGGTTGAGTATTTTCTGACATACAGGCATCTAAACTGGGTTCACATGCGATGTCAAGTGAGATAGGGTTTACAGGGGCGTAGGAACCACCGGGGCCCTCGGGGCCCAGGCCCCCGTTCGATTTTTGGAAGGGGGGCCCGAATATCTTTGGCCCCCCCCCCCTTGCTTTTGATAAGAGGAGAGGGGGCCCACCAGTGGTGGACCCCTGCTCTGCTGTCGCAAGACACAATCCTTGGCAGTCAACACACACACACACACACACACACACACACACACACACACACACACACACACACACACACACACATCTCCCCCCCCCCCTTCTTCACCCCGGCCGTATGGCTCACCCGACTTAGTGGGCCCCCCTTCCTCTCAGCATCTTCTTACGTGCCTGGTTTACATCAAAACTATAAGAGCGACCATTTCCTAATAGTCACTCTGTTCAGAGTCCGTATTCATGCTATCTACTTCCAAAAAATTGAGTGATTTAAATACACATTACGCCTGTAAACGCGAGACAACCAAGTTCTCTCAAAAGGCCGGTAACTCCCAAGTCACTTAAGCAATCAAACAACGCTCGGTTGCTCTAATAAAAGATTTTGATATATTCGGAGACCCCAAATTTGAAGCCATTCGGCCAAAGATCCTCTATACAATGGATCTTTGATTCGGCTGAGTATTTTCGGAGAAACGGGCCTGGACACAAATCACACACATCCGAACATCCGCGCACGCACGCACGCACAGACACAGACACACACACGCACACACACACACACACACACACACACACACACACACACACACACACACACACACACACACACACGGCACTCACTGCGACGGAGAAGTGCGTTCAGGGGCACCATGCCCGCCAGTAACAATGTTGTTATTGTCAGCGTTACACTTGCATCATGTATGTGCGGAGAATGCGAGCGACGTGCGTTTATGACGTGGATTTTTAGCCCGTCTTATATGATGCTGTTTCCATTACTACGGAAACATAACAATGGCTCATCATGGATCGCCCCGCAGGGTTCAATGAACACTGTTTCTGGATCACGCTGTTTTCACTTATTTACGCACAGCAGTGTATCACCTCCATTGCGTTCCAACGAAACAATACACTTTATCCAATATTCACCCTCTCCTTTTCAGGTGTCCACGCAAGATTTTGGTGTGTATATTTCAGTTTTCGTCCTTTCTCCTCTGTGTGTGTGTGTGTGTGTGTGTGTGTGTGTGTGTGTGTCACAGTCTTTCAGGGGAAAGTACTTTTCACGACCCGCCGAAAAGGGACTGCACTCTGGAGTTTCTGTGTGCGTGTGTGTGCGTGCATGCGTGTGTGTGTGTGTGTGTGTGTGTGTGTGTGTGTGTGTGTGTGTGTGTGTGTGTGCGTGTGCGTGTGTGTGTGATAAAGTTACATCCCTAGGTCACAGATCTGACCTTCAGCACTATGTTGGTCTCACAGTGGGTTCGGACAGCTCCGTTTATTCATAAATTACCTGCATCGGGTCTAGATCTAAATGTCATCACTCGGCCGCACATCAGATGCAAATATCTCTGTTTACGTATCAGTTACCTGTCTTTGTTTCAGATCTAAATGTCAACTTGTAGGCCTCAAATCGTTTTTGACTCAACTTGCTTCCCTTAGTTTCAAACCTATGTCAGCTCGTAGACCTCATAATTATTGTTTTTCGACTCGAGGTAGACTTCCCTTGGTTTCGGACCAGTAGGCCTCACGTTGTGTTCGATTTAAGTTACTTCCCTTGGTTTCAGACCAGTAGGCCTCACGTTGTGTTCGATTTAAGTTACCTCCCTTGGTTTCAGATGTAAACTTCAGCATTGGCCGCAGAACGGGTTCGAATAACTCTGTGTACTTGCTTTATTTTACTAGAAGCCTGCCCTTCCCCGCCCTTGCTGGAGCGTACCCGAGTGACGCGTGCTGTGGTGGATGACGTTGAGACGGCTCACTATAGCTGCAGCGTTCCTTCCGACATATACATCAAGGGAACCACGGACATCACGTGCATGGCCAACGGGTCATGGCCCCAGCCTACAATCTTATGTGCACGTAAGTCTCTCTCACTCTCTCTCTCTCTCTCTCTGCACACCCTTAAACCCCTAAACACCCACCCACCCACCCTCTCTGCACACCTAATCTTTTATCTTCTCTCTCTCTCTCTCTCTCTCTCTCTCTCTGAGTGTTCTCTTTGATTTATTCTGTGGTTTCGGCCGGCTGTAAAATAACTCCCTGTAATGATGTTGTGTTGCCTTCGAGAACGTCTGAAAATTTCCTTGCACTTCGATTAAAAGCCAAAATCATGACTGACAATCAATAAAACAAATAAATAAATAAATAAATAAAACAAAAACAAAATCTGGGGGAAAAGGGGAGAAAACTTGAAGAAACTTGAAGACATCTTCGTATCGAGAACTTTCCGTGTTAAGGGCAAAATGTGCATAAATTGACTGAAAAAAAAATGTTTACCATGTCTGCCATACAGCCACCACCTGCTGGTACAACGACCCGACCTGGGGGTCCGTGTATGGAGGGACCGTAAGCACCACCCTCAACGGCTTCACCTGCGACAGGTGAGGGCGAAATGCGCTTTCAAAGTACGACCTGTCATGCACATAATTATATTCAATCGTGAGCAGCCCCATAAAAGGTCGTTTTCGTATCCACTCAGAGTCTAAACAGTAAACATTCAGAGATTTCCCGAGGGAGTAAAAATGATGGAACAACTGATAAATTATTGCAGATTGATATTATCTTGTGTAAGTGCTCTCATATACTCCCCCAATGAACTGGCGGTTTTGGATAGTAGGCCAATTCCTTAAAGGTAACCTTTACTTGGTCTCTCCACCTGAGTGCGCTTTCACCAAACAATGGCTAGAAAGCGCCTTCTCTCGCTGCAGAACTTTTCTGCAAAATACAAAATTTTGCCTGTAATACAGCCATGCAAAGCATTTAATTTGATTTGATTTCGTTCGATTTCATTTCATTCGATTTCATTCCATTCGATTTCATTTCATTTGAACAGTGGCCGTAACAATGATTTCGGGCGTTGATTTTGCAAGCAAACTAGTCTTTGATGAAGGACTCGCTCATATTCACTGTATAGATCCATGTGCATTTCGTGTATATACGCTACAGTTGTCTGTTCGGCATTACGATTACACCATACCACGAACCAGAACACTGAACCCTAATAGAACCTTAACACTGAACCCTAACCGTAAACCTAATCATGAACCAGGGGCGCCGGAACCGGGGGGGGGGGGGCAGCTGCCCCCCCCTGTACCCAAGCAGGGGGAGCAAGAGTATCTTTTTGCCCCCCCGCCCCCCCCCCCTGGAAAATCAGGTGACTATGGCAGGAGGGGGGGGGGGGGCAAAGCCATGGTCTTGCCCCCCCTCCCTTTCCCTAGCTCCCCTCCCCCTCTTCCGGCTCTCTCCCTTATCCCACCCAACAGAGAACTCAGTTTAGCCGTTGCATGAAATATCAAAACGACTTGGCAGAAAGTCGTCTCAACCCCCCCTCCCCCCCTTCCCCCGCTTTTCACTTTCTTTGGGCAACGTCCTACCTTTCAGTGGCTCCCTGGTTCGTAAAGGTTTTTGTCTTCGCAGCATCTGAACACCCCCCCCCCCCCCCCCCCCCCCCCCCGCTTTTCACTTTCTTCGGGCAACGTTCTTCCTTTCACTGGCTCTGGCGTTTCCCCCCCTCTGAGATTCTGTCCCCCCTTCCCCCAACATCTTCCGGCGCCCCTGTGAACCTACTTAACATTCACTGCGCCGTTCCCGTCTCTGGCTGTATCAGATCTAAATCTGTGTCAACGTAATGAATATCAATGCACGCAAAGTGCAAATTTTATATTGATTTATAGTTGTGTTTTCGGTATTGTACTGCAGTTCCTTGGTCATGTGACTAGTTTTAAGATGGGCAGTGCCCAGTTAATTAATCATATTATTTATGCCCGTGCGTGTGAGACCCTGAACCCAACAAAAACTTCCCAGAAATGTGATTAAGAAAGTTATCTTTATCTTTAATTTAACTCTTTCGCGTGAATAGGCGACTTTAGTCGACAGGCTGTTCGACCGCCACAGGCGACTTTGTTGACTTTGGGGTCATGTCAGGGGGACCGTATTTCACGGGGTGTAGTGTTTAGACAGGCATATCTAACCACTGTCAAGGGACCCACAACACGACCTGGTATACCAGGAAGCAGGCTGGCTACCACTCAGGGAGGAATGCAAAAGGAGGTGTGCCAACTTCCAGGCTGCCATGCACGCTACTGAGACCACCTTGGGAGATGGTCTCACAGAGACAGTCACCAAGGAGACCCTGATCCGGCAGGGTCTGGAAGTCAAAGCGCCATGAATATATCGGACGACCATCCCGATGGCGGAGCACACAAATGACATCTGGTCAGAGTGCGGAGCGAAACCTGAGGTGGCACAAACTCCCAAGCCGGTCGTTCCTCCCTGGGAGCTGGCTAAGCCCGAGTACGAACACCGCTATGCTGAAGGCGCGTCAAAGAAAGCAGACTCTGCTCTTGCCACAACCCTGGCAAGAGAGAAGATCGAACAGCGCTTCTCCCAGCACCTGAAAATCTAAACGGACGGCTCTGTCCTAGACTCAGGAGAGGTTGGGTGCGCCTTCGTGATCCCAGACCTTGGAATCACAAGGCGCTACAAACTCAACGCCGGATTAAGCATCTTCTCAGCAGAGATGTATGCAATCCTCATGGCCTGCACGTTTGTCAACGACATGCCAAACCCCCCGCTGGGGGTGGTCATTCTGTCCGACTCCAAGTCTTCACTCCAAGCCCTAGAGAGAGGGGGCACGAGGAATAGGAGTGATGTACAAAGCGAGATCCTCTTTCTGGCCCATCAGATCATCACGAAGGGAACCATCTTAGCCCTCATGTGGCTACCCTCCCACAGCGGGATCAGAGGAAATGAGCTGGCCGATCGCGCGGCCCGGGACGCCACCGGCGATGGCATGGAAGCAAAACTACTCCAGACACTCAGTGAAGTAAAAAGTAAGACACAAAGAGCGGCCCACACTCTCAGAGAGAGGAGACTCCGTGCATTGTGCGAAGAAAATGGCTGGGTCCACCTCCCGGGTGGCCAAAACCACGTGCCACTCTTCCCGCGCAGACACTCTGCAATCATCTGCAGAATACGCACACTGTGCTGCGCACACACATGGAGTAACGACCTCTGCCAGTGTGGGCAGCCCCCAGACATCCGCCACATTGTAAATTTAACTCTTTCGCGTGAATAGGCGACTTTAGTCGACAGGCTGTTCGACCGCCACAGGCGACTTTGTTGACTTTGGGGTCATGTCAGGGGGACCGTATTTCACGGGGTGTAGTGTTTAGACAGGCATATCTAACCACTGTCAAGGGACCCACAACACCCTACCCTTCACCCCTCCACCTAAACATCTTGAAAACGTTGTCAGATATAAGCATTTAAGGAGACCCATTGCACAGCAGTTCTCACAGTTGAAAGGAAACTTGGCGCTGGCATATGCTGTTCGTTTAGAAATTTGGCGGCGAAAGAGTTAAAATCCGGGGTGTTTTCCTTTCTCGACAGGTGGGACGCCGACGTCACCTACTACACGGCGCCACGCTACGGCAACGACAACGCCTACACGGTGGACGGGAGCGCGTCCGCAGCCAGCAACTACTGCCGCATCTTCGCCACGATCGACAACTACTTCTACGTGTGGTGTTACCACGGACAAACCGAGGATCGCTATGACAATTGTGACGTGGAAGAGTGTGTTTCAGTGCCCGGGGAGTTGGTCGACAACTGATGCCGTGGACGCTAGCAGTATATAACACGGACGTTTGTCATTGGTGTGGATAAAAACCACGACTGCTACTGGCTCGGACTGGGATCGGATAAATCTGTTTACACCACTCGCCAGTGCAAACTTTCAGTGAGTTAACTATAAGTGCTTTACATCCAAAAAAAAAAGTAAAAAAAGTAAGGAAACAAAACAGAGAGCGAAAGTGTGAGTTATGACTTTCCGTATAACCCACTCAGTGGTTTAGAGTTCACAAAAACACACTCCAGTTACGTCATCAATCAGAAAGTGCGTCATTTCAAACATTTAAAACTCAAACGTCACGGCCGGTGCACAGTTGTTTTGCTCACTTTTGGGGGTGAAATTTTATTTCTCTTGGATCACGTAAAAAAATGATCGCACAGAAAATTCTCTGCGATGTATTTGCGGGTGCACTTTTGAAAGTCAGTACATGAGCACATGCTTTGAATAATATTTTTCTTAACTTCAAGCAATTTCAACTGCCCTACGCATCATTTCCTCACAAGTCAGTGCGCAGAATTTTGAGGGGATACAGGAGTCACTAGTCACCCTACCAGAAAAACAAAATGTCGCAGAAAGTGTATGAGACTAGGGCAGCAGTCTCTGGGGCACAGAGTCTTTCAGTGGAAAGTACCTCTGTGCACAGTGGGGAAATAGCGCTCACTGCGCTACCGTGACGGGCCTAAATTGTCTCGGTGCTCTCAAACACAAGGTCGCGCACTATGTCATCCTTGACCAGCTTTGAACCCAGAGGGATCCTCAGTGGCGCAAGTGATGGCAGGCTGTCTTCAGAGTGAAAGTAGGCGTGTTTCTGAATCAGAGACATACATAACATGTCTCTGTCTGAATGGACAGATCTATTATTACATTCAGTCCTAGAGCACGGGTGTGTATGCTTTTGTAATCGTCTCTTATTCCACCACAAGGCAGGTACGTGATCGTCTGCACCGTGCAATAATACTTGCCTGTAGAGTGCAACCCCCTTGCCTGTCAGAGTGCAACCCCCTTGCCGTTTACTCACATCCTGTTGGATCAGTGTACCACGTAAACAGTGCCATCAAAGCGCAACAATAATTGTCCGCTGGCAAAGATTTTGCCCAAACGAAAAGTGGTCGGATATTCAAGACTTCGTTTCAAATCGAATCATATGACACACAAGTCTTCGCTTTTCTAAAAAAAAATTCGCCATTTTTAAAAATGGCGCTGGGTGTAAGCAGTCACATTTTCACGCCCCGCCGAAAAGGGACTGCACTCTGGAGTCTACTAGGGCAGTAGAGGTAAGAGTCTGAATGCTCGTGGTATAAACAGCTTACATGATTAGTTCGAGTGGTTTATGGCGAAAGACTAACCCCTCGATGGTTCGTGGTATAAACAGCTTACATGATTAGTTCGAGTGGTTTATGGCGAAAGACTAACCCCTCGATGGTTCGATTGTTTGCGTAGCTATCTCGCCGGAGGCTCGGTAGCTACACAAACAATCGAACCATCGAGGGGTTAGTCTTTCGCCATAAACCACTCGAACTAATCATGTAAGCTCTATGTGTAACGCCGCTGAGATCGAAAACTGCCGCTTTCAAAGGTCTAATCTTATTTACCAGACAGAAGGATGTTTCATTTGACCATCGCGACCGTTTTCGTGACTTTGTGGCTGTTAATTATTGAGAAATTAGACTTTGAGGATACGGTCCATTCCTGATCAGACTGCGACTCGTCATCACGAATATCATCATCATTATCGTGATGTTATCCTGCACCATTATCATTATCGTGGTATCATCATGGACCGTCGTCATCATTAATCATCGAGTCATCCAGCATCTACAATCATCACTATCGTCACCATCGTCTTCGAGTATGATAATAGCTATTATCTTTGTAGTTGTTAAGCAACGTCATCACGGCATCATCACGATTGTAAGTATCTTCACCATCGCTGTCCCATTGTCGTCGTGCATCTTCAGCATCGTCGTCGTCGTTATATCATCGTTGTGGTCGTCGTCAGCGGCATCGATATTACGGTCGCTGTTCACAACAATCCTACGACTGAGACAATCTTTTGTCACTGATAAAAGAACGTGTATCGTTATTTGTCCCTTCTGTCCCTTTTCATGAACTGGCAGAGCTGAATTGTTTGTCAGTTTGTCACTGTCAAATGTCGTTTGCATACGTGTACGTCTGTGATCGATTCGATATAAGTAACGTAACTGATAGGATCTCTTTTTTCACAGGACTCCCAGGACAGATTCTCTTTTGGAGATAACCGTAAGAGGTTTAAAGTTTCCTGGTTAAAATTAGCTAGCACGGGAGACAGAATGCTTGCGATTTTTTTTTCGAGGTTTTGGTTCCTCTAGATCCGTTGTGTTTAGCCTGGCCGACAGTTATCATTTGAACCGATCGTTTAATCCATTTCACTTAACGTGCCAAATGTGTCGGTCAGTTACCAGGGCCACCACGAGGAGGATGTGAGATTCGTGTAGAATCATCACACACAACGGTCTTGGAACCAAGCTGTCAATAACAGTCTGCAATACCAACGGAAAGCTGCAAACACTGTCGTTGTTTTGACTCTCGGATTGTGCATTAGTGCACAGTCAACTCTGTCACAGTTGTACACTGCTTTGGAGACTAAAACCCGGACATGTGTGCGATGAATTCAGTCTTCTCTTTGTCACTGAGCGAGGCACTTCGCTACAGTTTCATAGACGTTGAAAACTTGAAAGAGCTGACTTGCACTGTGCACGATCAAAACTTTTTTTTAAACGTCGTTTGCGGCAATTTGTTGATGTTGCAGATCTTTAGAGATAGATTACGTAAGACAGCTTGTTTCCCTGAGACTAATGCCTCTCGGCCCCACCTGAAAATAAAGAAAGAAAAAAGAGAGCGGAACGATGAATGGTTTTCCCCAATGCTGGATTTGCTTTTACTATACAAATGCAAAATAAAGTCAGCGACAAAACCGCACTTTTAAATACTAACGAGCAATTTAAAAAAGCAATGTGCACACTTACCACAATCACAGCAAAACCAACGAAAATTGTGCGCTGAAAAATGTTGTCCAGGATAAACGGAATAAAACCGAAATCACCAGCACATCATCTCCGGTAATACTCGGATGCTGGATGAAAACGTACAGCGCGCGCGCGCGTGGGGGGGGGGGGGTCACTGTTCTTACCTTATCCACGCAACTTTAAGTGTGACAGCCACAGTCCGTCGTTCGTGAAAAGCAAGTGACGACAAATGCGGAGTCCTTCCAAAAACGAAAAAGACAGAAATGAAATTGAAACGACAATATCTGTTCATCGGGACACGGAAACGCGTCTCATTCTGGCTAGCTGTTGCAAAACAGTGTATTCAAATCCAAAACAATCGATGAACTTGGTTGGTAAGCAAAAATCAGATAATGCTTTTCTATCAATAGAAATTTCAAGAAAATGGTCTGTTCAAATCCAAAACAATCGATGAACTTGTTGGTAAGCAATTTGTCGATTTCGGCATCAGGAAATCATCATTCTAATTTACAATCAACCTGTCGGACTAATTCCACTACCGCTTTCAGTCATTATAAATGATAATGGCATAATCATGTTAATATATGTTAATATATGGCTGGTCGCATTATGATGTGATGTAGGACACGATGTAAAACAACGAGTAAAATACACTGAGCATCCAACAACACCGAAGATGTTATTTCCCTGTAAGAACTATGTATTTTAAACCCTGTGTGTGTGTGTGTGTGTGTGTGTGTGTGTGTGTGTGTGTGTGTGTGTGTGTGTGTGTGTGTGTGTGTGTGTGTGTTTGTTTGTTTGTTTGCGGTACCAACGGACAGAACACTTCGACTTCCGATTCATACATTTCTACCTACAGCAGGACTATTGACGCGTGTTGTCCTTCCCTATCCACTGAGTGAACGAAATACTAAGACTCGGAGACACAAATGACTGCCATAACCAGTCGGGCCAACTCAGCAACGTGTACTATTCTGAAGCATCAGCACTGGCAGTTCATTTCAAGGCGGAACAAAACGCACTTTCCCACACAAACTGTATAATATTTTTCGGGCTGAAAGCAAGTAAAGACAAATCAAGACAGCTGCAAAATGGCAAAATCAAATAATTACAGCGGACAATATGGTGAAAGTAAGTAAAGACAAATCAAGAAATAGTCACAGAATGGCAAAATCTGATAAATACAGCAGACAATATGATGAAAGTAAGTAAAGACAAATCAAGACATAGTCGAAGAATGGCAAAATCAGATAATTACAGCAGACAGGACAAATATGACTATGCACCACGATATGAGTCGTCAGTCACTTTTCTTCTTTTGAGGTACTGGTATCAACAGAATGTCGGATTGCACTTATGAATGGTACAACTGATTGGTGATTTTTGGAAAATTACAGTAATTCTTAGGTACCCACCAGATCGCATTTTCCCCGAAAACAACTTGTGAAAACGCCGCTTTAGAAGTTTTCCGTAACAACCACTATCAGGCAAATAAAGCGGTTCTACACTTAATCTGAGTGAGACATTACAGCTTATGGCAGAAGAACAGCTGAAGAGTCCAAATCAAGTAAACTTCAAATTCGATCGATCCAGCCTGACCTACCTATGCTTGGCTGCAAGCCAAAGAGAGACCAGGTGCAAAGCGACTCATTGTGTGGTGGATGGTCACACATACAGACTTACAGACTGGCAAAAGACGCATACGATCAAATACGCAGACGCACGGCACACTGACAGGCACGCAGACAGACGACAAATCAACCAAAGCATCCGTGGGGTGTACTATTGTCCTGTGGTGGGTGTTGTGAAATGAAAACCGACACTACTTTCCTTCTCGAACAACTGCTAAATGTGCTTACTTCAGAGTACACTGTATGATATTTCAAAGTCACGTTATACACATAGCCGACTGTGGCTAAGAAGATGGAACCAGAAAGTTTCTGTAATATCAGTGCTACAGAATCACGCCAACCGGAACAGGAAATCCCATGTCCCGGGTGGTCATGTCTGCAGCCCGCCTGCATTTTTCTTCCGAACTTACACATACATTACCTCGGGGTGCAATTGTCGCTGTTCCCCCAAACGTTTAATATCCTCATCCACATCACACACCAGTGTATTTGGTAGCCCAAAGCGAGCGTTTATAGATGTGTGAAATGAGGCGTTCCACAACTCCACATATTTACACTGCACTTCCGCCTGGTAGTGTCAAAACATTTATCCCCCCTCCCCCTTTTTTTTTTCCTTCTTTTCTTCATCTTTTGTTTTCTTTTCTTCCGCAAGTCTTCTGCCCAACCCTCCAGTGACTAGGAATATGGTTAGGTTTGGTTTAGGGTTCGGTTTAACGTTAGGTCAAAGATTACAGTTAGGGTTAGGTGTAATGTTAGATTTAGGTTTAGTGTTAGATTTAGTGTTAGGTTTAGGTTGGGGTTTAGGTTGGGGTTTAGGTTGTGGTTTAGGTTGCGGTTTAGGTTGGGGTTTAGGTTGTGGTTTAGGTTGGAGTTTAAGTTATGGTTCGGGTTGGGGCTGGATGTGGTGTTACTGTTTGTAACGGGCAGAACCCTTGCGCGAAAAAAGCACCGTGTAAGCACTGGCTATTTCCTAATAATTGATCGAGTTGACACTACCAGGCGCAATCCGGAAGTGCACTGTAAATATCAGGACTTGTGAAACGCCTCATTTCACAGATCCGTCAACACTAACTTTGGACAACCAAGTAAGATGAAGTCAGACGTTTACGGGATCAGCGACAGATGCACCTCGGGGACATGTATGTGTTCGTTCGGAAAAGACATGAAGGTAGGCTGCAGACATGACAACCCGAGACGTGGATTTCCTGTTCCGGTTGACGTGATCCTGTAGTGCTGACATCACAAACTATCTGGTTCCATCTTCTTTGCTACAGTCAGCTACATATGCAACGTAACTTTGAAATATCATATTCTGAAGTAAGCGTATTTGTTTTATAACTGTAAAGCAAAGATTGTGTTATATAATTTATGTTATTTATCGGCGCAATGTTCCATTTATGGTGCACTAAAAAGTTATTGAATTAAACAAAAAAAAAATGTTTACTATGTGTGAATTCTTTTTGACAATATGTGAATTCTATTGTGTTTGAGGCGATGTCCAAAGTGCTGAGATCACCTTTGCGGGAGCGCATGAATTTTTGTGTGAAGACCTTTAGGACACCCCTCCAATGCAAAAGGACAAAAGAAACTGTCCCAAACTGGCATGCAAAAGATGTGCATGTGGATAGAGAAAAGAAAACCGGACATGCCGACTGACCAGAGGAGCAACATGCAAACGCAAAGACGGACACAAACCCGTCCCTCCTCCCTCCTCTACCCAAGATCCCCCAATGAACTGTATGGTGTACGACTATATCTAGTGTGTGCAAGAGCAACGAGGGGTGGGGGTGGCCGAGCTTCAAGTGCTCTTTGACCACTTATAGGGGACAATTTCTACACTACTGTAGGATGTAAAGAGTAACTAGGGGTGGGGGTGGCCAAGTGACCCCTGACCACTTATAGGGGACATTTTCTACACTAGTGTCACTACTTTCGTTCGCTTCCTGTAAAATAGTGTAAGGTGTAATTAGTGTAAGATGTAACTAAGATGAGATGTAGCTAGTGTGAGATGCAGCTGACGGGTAGAGGGTGCCCAGGTCCCAAAAGACAACACAAGTCAGTCAGCATACATGCCATGCAAACAACAGGGGATGGTAATGTCGATAGGTCCCGAAATCACCGACGTTATCATTCAAGTGTCTAATATTTCCAAAATTACTATATGTACTACAAAACAATACAGCCAATTCTGCAGTTCTGCTCAAAGACTGCAAAGACTTTTCTTGACCTGAGCTTACCGTTTCGCAAGTTTTTATGTTTTGTTTTGCTTTGGTTTTTATTTTGTTTGTTGAATTTTCGCGACTTCCTACCCTCTCCTGGGTTGCACGCGGACAACTGAACCGAAGGCAGCTTAGTCCGTAAGAAGCAGCTGAATTCCACGTTACAACCAAAGGTTGTGAAAAACAAGCAGCCATTTACCACTAAAGGTTTCATCGATCCAAAAAAAAAAAAAAAACCCCAAAAAACAAGGAAACATTTCAGGCTTCAGGTTGCACTTGAATCATGCCGAATGGAAAATCGCGCTTATTATGGACTAAGCTGTACTGAAAATTAATAAGAAAAACTGCCGACCTCTTTAGTCGCTGTCGTTGATCTTCATCTGTTCCTGGCGGGAAAAAGGACGCTCGCCACGTCCGCCTATACTAGAGAGTCAGTCGGTCGGATAAACGATACCTAACCAGCATGGTTCGCGATTCACACCGTGCGACACATCCGGCGAACGTCGCACATGGGGCGTGACGGTAACGCGTCGCGCGTGACTCTCGTGAGATCATGTCGACAGTTCGGACCCCTAACTACTTCATCCGGCATGGTGTGAAGTCCTCTTGTCGTCGACCTAAGAGATCTGCTGGGAAAGACTATCATATATATACTATAAAGTCTATTATACTAGAATATCAAAAGACACTGAAACACTCAACACAACACAGAACAGACACTAACTTCATCCCTCCAGCGTAGCTTGCAGCTGTAACATGTGCAGTCATTCCCAGAAGGCATCTACAAGATGGCGGCTGTAGTTGTAGTAGGATGTGAAGCAGATCCTCCTGTTGAAATGAACTCCATCGCTTGGTCCTGGAGATAAATACAGATTGTTTGAAGGCTTGCAAACAAACAAGCACAAAAAAAACAACGTTTTCTGCACTATATATTCCTGAAAAGAATTTATAACCCTTTCTGATGCTCAGTAAAAATGAGAAATACTTCAGAAATACTTTATTTCTAGTGGCCACTCCAGGGTGGGTAACACACCAGTATAATTATATCTCTGGCCACTCCAGGGTGGGTAACACACCAGTATAAATATATCTCTGCATGTTTACACCACGTACCGTGAGTATTCCCCAGTGAAAAGGAATTTTAGTTTTCATACAGTCAAAAGGGATTTCATTTTTTTCCCCCGAAGTTGTGCATACAAAAACTATGAAAACATTTCGAACAAGGCCAGGTTTGAACAGCATGTGAACAGCACGTGAACAGCGAAGGTACTCAATTCTCCGAGCAGATACATTCAGGCCACTACCGCTCTACAAACCTGTGCGGAAGTGCACAGTATAGGACAGTCTCAGCGCGCGACGAATAAACGCCAGTACTTCGTTAATTCTCGTCGGTCACTTTTGGGTCTGCGTGACACCGAACCCCATGAATAGCGCATTTCACCAACAGTTCGCGGCATGTAATTGTACATAAATTCCCTTTCAATGATATTCACACCCCATACTCTGGTCTGTATGTGTTGTTCACAAGAAGGGAGTTTTAGGTGGACAGTGGTATAAAATGTCCGCTACTTGTTTTGCTCACACGTGTCCTCCGTTCGGCTTTACGTCGTGTGCGAGCCAGAACATTCGATTGGCACATGGAGTGATTGAAACAGCGTATTATCCATGTTCTGGGATCTTGGTGAACACTGGTAGGGACAAAGTGCACGTGTTGCCCTGATTTCTCATTTGCACTCAAGCCAATCATCCAGCCCGTGCAAATCGTACATAGCGGTAATGTTGTATTGTTTTGTTGGTGGTGATGTAAGCTTGCTTTCATGCATTTCGTGCGTCAACCTGAGTTTACTCAGGTCCAGTATTTCTTCACTGGCCGAGAAAACAGTTGTGGCTTGTTGTGTCAGTGTGTTAGTGTGTGTGTGTGGATCCCGAAGAACCATACGATACCAATGAATCGACTACTGCCGCTTGGTTTTCGTTACGCAAAGACAATTTCACTCCCAGACTTGATTGGTGGCTATTTTTGGGAGCTTTGAAACTTGATTTATCTGGACCGGTAGTGGCGTAAACGCATCTGCACGTGTAGACAAAGCTTTCTGGGCGCATTTAAAATACTTTCAGAGACTATCACCTGCTGCGGAAAAAGCAGGCTCTATTGCCGAAAATTTGACAAGAATTTTATTTTGTCTCTTGTCATCAGAGCATTGTTTGTCGTTTTTTGGGGTTTTTTTTTTCATTCTTTGGTATTTCTATCTATTTGAGGAACCGTGATAGCCGAATGGTAGAGCGCTGGACTTTCAATGCTCGGGTCGAGACTTAAAATCCCGGCCAAATATTTGTACTGGCCTTTTCTCGTTGTCCCGTCTTCGATGTACACCATGGGACTATAAACTATCAAACACCTACCTACCCTTTGATATCACCCATACGCGGTGGAGAAGGACGTTAGACCTCCACATACCCACCCACCCACCCTCGGGCCTTTTTTTCTAATACCTTTATATAGAAAACATAATACGCTTACATAAAAACTGAAAAAGCCAAGAAAAGTATGGTGTTACGGTTCCTACAGGTGCACACTCTAACACGAGTCTTGGATCGTTCAAGGGTAATGTGTTTGATAACCGGCAAAACTAAAAGTCTGTGTTCTGAATACTCACCGCACTCATTATCTTGTCAGTTGGGGACGCCGCTGGACGCTGCTTGCTTGCTGTGATAATTTTCAGGATAAAAAATTCGATGCTCATCAAAAGGACAGTGATTTCTGTTTGCCAACGCTCTGCTCCCAAAAACCTCCATGTTGGTTGAAGAAGTGTTCAAAAGTCGTCTGCTCGCCTAGAAATTTCTTCCAAATCAACACGTGACCAAAACTCGTCTGCTCATTCGATGAAATAAGAGTGCTTCGCACCTGCATGACCCAGTGTAGGTGACACCCGTAGATGTGCTCGATGGGTCTAGTTCGTCCGCTGCAAATATTCAGCCTCCACTTCACCTTGAGTGTCACCGCTGTTTACGGTTATGGTTTCCAGTTGTAATCGAAAAAAAATCTTTGTTGCACATTGGTATGCACGGATTTTTTTTTTAACAGTTATGACAGAAACAGAGAAATCAGAATAATTGCAAGTTCACTACCAGCGATCTCAACAAAATGACAAAAGCAAAAACCGAACGAACTTGACCCGGTCAGCTATGCGACAGGATTATGACGCCGTGTTTTTTTTTTTTTGTTTTTTTTTCACAGACCTGAGAGTGTGTGTGGAGGGAGGCGGGGTGAGGGTAGGGCGTTGCGTTGTGTGTGTGTGTGTGTGTGTGTGTGTGTGTGTGTGTGTGTGTGTGTGTTGTGGTGGAGGGGGCGGGGACGGAGGAGCAGCCAGAACACGTGGGGTGGCTGGAAGGAGGTAGAGAGAGTGTGGGGGTGTCGGGGCTGGGTGGGGGGAAGGGGGAGGGGGGAGGAGGGCCGACGGACAGTCATGCTACAAACCAATGATTGTAATAAAGTGGTCTGAATTTATCGTCTGCTGACGATCTGAAGTGCGGAATGATGTTTCGGTACAAAATGAATGAAATGTGACTGGAGCCATGTTTGCTATGGCGGAAGTATAACATGTCCCTCTTCTTTCGTCCTTTTATTGGTGGCTTTTATTTTCCCTGCCGTAAACAATCAGCACATTTCCTTATTCCTGGTCGAAGTGTCAGATGTTCAGCGTAAAACATGTCACAAAAGCAAGTTTCAGTGTGTACACAAGATGTCTTACGGTAAGTTGAAAAAAAAAAATCGCATGCAAGTAAGTCTCAGTTCAGTTCAAGATGGCATCCTTGCGCTCGAAAAAGTCCATACGCGCTCCACCCTATCTCTCAGAAGTCCACCCAGTGTCATGTTTGAGACTATTCCAATGTTAGCATAGTTCAACAACATGATTTCAATGCTCGGGTCGTGAGTTCGAATCCCGACTGGGGACAAATATTTGTGCTAGCCTTTTTCTCGTTTCCCCGTCTTTGATATCACCCATACGTGGTGGAAAAGGACGTTAAACTCACAAACAAACATCAACAACATGACCACATTAATTCTGTGCAGTTACTCACCCAGTAATTTGTTCCATGCTGTTCCGGAGGTGAGTGAAGACACGAAATGTGTCAGTACGGAGCCATTTCCGAAACATGTTTTCGCAAATTTTGTAAGTAGCATCCTTGCATTAATATTCTTCGATCTTCTTCTGTGATTTCAAGGTCGGCAGATTATGACGTAGTGAATGGACATCATGAAGCGTGAAGAAACCTTTCGACCTTTCTTCTGTTTTGTTCTTCAAAGGAAAACTTTATTCACATTTTTTCCCAGTTTCATAAACACACTATGAAAAAAAAAGAAGAAGTAAAATTCAAGTATGACTCATGAGATAATAGAAACGACTCTCTCTCTCTCGTGTGTGTGTGTGTGTGTGTGTGTGTGTGTGTGTGTGTGTGTGTGTGTGTGTGAAATCCAGATTCGAGCATGCGCTCAGCAGTGGGTTTCTGCGCAGGCGCAAACGGAATGTGCGCCCCGAGGCGAGTGTGTCCAGGGCCGCGTTTCTTAAGGCGAGCGTTCCGAAACGTTCCGGGGCGCTTTGCTATGAAACCGTTTGTAAGCAACTTGCCCGCGGCGTGCGAAAAAAGCGCTCGCGTGCGCAGTCTGAAGCAAGTTCGCCGCGAACAAAAGGTCACGTGGTCAGTTTCTATGTAAACAAAGATGGCGGCGCCCACCGAAGGCCTCGTTGAAGTGGAACTAAGAAATGGCTTAAAATGAATTTGCGGGTGGATGGAGACCTTCTGTCCCAACTTGTAATTGTGCAGAATAGTATACGAAAATAATCTGAGCTAATTGCACCGGGCCGTGGTCGCCAGTCATTCAGGGACATGTTGTGCGTGTTTGTGGGGAAGGAGTGGTCAAAGTGAGTACGTAATGGTGCCTTACGTCTCCGTTTTGCATCGAGCAGAACATGCATACTAGCGGTATATCATGCTCCAAGCCAGTAATTATTGCTCCTCCTCAAAGACGTCGTTGTCTGCGCTCAAAAGATGACTGATAGCTGCGAGCACTAGAGTTTTCTTCTTCCTTTTCAGCCTTGCCAACAACCGTGTTCGTGATTCCGCCGCCATTTTGAAAGCGCCTTGGTTCTAATTGGCCGTTTCCCAACGAGGCAAAGCGACCTCCGCGAGCGCATTTGCGTAAGAAACGCGGCCCAGTGCTTGTCTCTCGGCCGGTAGCAGTGTGGGCAGCATGTTGTGTGACAGGTCCAGCAACTCCAGGTCTCCGTGCGGCTCCAGGTTGACGGACAGCGACTGCAGGCGATTACCTACCAGCACCAACTCTTTGGGGTAAAATGTTGTTCACAAGATAGAACAATGTTTCATTTGATCATAGCGACCGTTTTCGTGACTTTGTGGGCCTCTAATAAGATAAGATAAGATAAGACAGATTTATTGCTTCTTAGTTACAATTAAGAAGAATTTGCTTTGCTCCTCTTAATAAAAAAACACAATTGATATACACAAACATACCATAGAAATACATATACACATTCACACACTCAGTCATTGGCTAAAACACAATTTTAAGAGAATAAGCACTGGCATTGCCTCACATTAAACTATGTTAAACAAGCACTAAGAATAACAGTTAAAAAGGAGGGGCAGGCCTAACACACAATACAGATCACAGAGAAGTGCCACTTTCTTTGCGCCTCCGAACTGACTGGGACTTGACAAAGCTTCTAAAAATAGCCACCAATCAGCGCCGTGTAGTTGGTCCTCAGCACAAGATCCGCCGTGTGTATACAAGGTATATACAATAAACAACCTATCCGAAAGGATGTTTTCATGCTACTGTTACTTTCATAGTCAGAGATTTCACTAATGGCGGCCGCTGTCTCCCAAAATGTCCCTGGCCAGTCTGTCCCACAAGGGAGGACCAAGCGCTATGTCCCTGTGCACGTGATGCACGTTCCTCTCCGGCACCATACGCAGCAAGCGCTCCAGCGAGGCCATGGGCGGCAGGCGGGCCGGGTCCTCCATGAAGACGACGATGACGCGGTCCGGCATAGTGTCGGTGATGCTGCGCTGTGCCTGCTGGACCGTGAAGCCGCATGCCCACTCATCCGTGGCGAAGTGGCGCGTGACCAGAAGCAACACCTATCGACAAACATAAATGTAGTCATCGCTATTGGTGAAAACTGTATCACAAAGACGACTGGTATAGTTAAAGGTTAATTAATGGTTCCAGGTAATTCCCATGCACAAACCATTCAAGGGCACGTAACTGACAGCAGTTCAAGACAAATTTGAATGTCTCCTTTCCGCATAGGCCTCACTGGAGTAATGCTAGTCTACTTTGTCTTTAGGCCAGAAAGCCAATTCACTCAAATCTGCTCACGCTAACTTCGCCTCTCTTATGTGCAAAAGGTCCCAGATTAAAATGGCAGCTTGCCTCCTCTCGCTACCCCCCTGGCATGCACCTCGCCCTACAAAATACAAAAATCACGGAAATCACGCCTGAAAAGAACGCCTGATGCTAATGTTGTGAAACGCTCTCTGGACTTATGATCTAAAGCACAAGTCAACTTTACCTTCCATGACTCGTCAATGTGCTCCACGATACTCTCGGCCCGAATGGAGCCCGGCAGCTCCTCGCGGTCTCGCAGCAGCAGACGCACGCCGTGACGTTCCTCCAGACAGGCGGGCAGCGTCAGACAGGCAAACTCCCAGTCGGCGTCCGCGTAACCCACGTAGGCGTCCCAGCGGAAGTGCTCACGACGGGGCAGGCGCAGCCGTTTCATGACCTTCCACAAGTATCTGAGGTGCGTCCAGGAACGGCTCACCACGTACACGATCACCAGCACCAGCAGCTGCAGCAAGAAAGCGGCTGACGCAGCTCCCAGCATGGTCTGACCCACACATCGGCGCCAGTGAAAGTCGTAATGCATCATCACGCTGTGTGTGTCCGATATCTCACCACTGTCGGTCACGCACGTGTAGTTACGAGCCACATTCCCGTCTCCGTCCACCTCTACCGCCGTGCTCCACAGCCAGCGCACGAAATCCAGGTTCGAGCATGCGCACAGCAGAGGATTTCCGCGCAGGCGCAAACGGAATATGCGCCCCGAGGCGAGTTTGTCCAGTGCTTGTCTCTCGGTCGGTAGCAGTGTGGGCAGCATGTTGTGTGACAGGTCCAGCAACTCCAGGTCTCCGTGCGGCTCCAGGTTGACGGACAGCGATTGCAAGCGGTTACCTGCCAGCACCAGTTCCTTTAAGTGGCGCTGTGCTCGCAGCATGTCAGGATCGACGTGGATGAGGTTATTGAGGGACAAGTCCAGCGTCTGTAGCAGCTCCAGCTTTTGGAATATACGCCAGGCACGTGTCCTGAACAAGTGAGGGTTGAGGTTCACGTCCGACATCCTAAGCTCACGCACCGACTGCAAGTTATCGAAGATTTCCTCGCTGATGTTGTAGCAGTAATTTCCGCTCAGTGCCAGGGTCTCCAGACTGGTGATCCCGACAAACGTCGTGTAACACCCTGTAATTCTGACGTTTGAGACGTCAAGGACTTTCAGACTACTGCCGACTGGCACCTTGATAACAGACGGCAGGCTGCCGAATCTACCCCCCATGGATGAAACGTTCAGGTAGACAAGCGATGGTGTCCAAGGGAAATCTACGTCCGATGGATTAGGTGGACTCACATTTGCACAGTCCCACCTTTGACCCAAGATGCAGTCCGCATAACGCATATTATACACTCGCTGTTGGTCCAGCCTGAAACTGGCCAGGCGCCCGAAAGCGCTTAAAGCTAAAAATACACTTCGGCGATCTCCGTACAGGCGGTTCTCTGATAAGTCAATCTCCTGAACACACCGGGCAAACAGGCTGTCGTGCTCATACAGGGCATCGGGTGGAATCCACTGGATGTTTGTATGGGGTAATTTTATTTTAGAGACGCAGATGTTCATAAGGAAGCGAGTGTCCTGCTTCGTTAAGTCCACGCCGTGGTCAACATTGACGCGTCCAAAATAGATGACTGTCATATTTTGATGCTGAAGTCCGTAAAGTGAATTCAAAACCTTCGTAACCGGAATGTTCATGGATGTCACCTGCAGACTTTTCAAATGAGGAAAGTCGCAGAAGGCACAAGAATCGACTGTTGTCAGTGGATGCGAGCCAAGGCGCAGCTCCTCTAAAAGCGATCCTCGGAACGGATCCAGCGTGAGGTTTGACAGATGATTGAGATTGCAGTATGCCTCTTCGAGCCTCAGCTCTCGCAGGTTCTTCAGTTCTCCAAAACCTGGTCCGAACGGAGATTCTACGTTGGTTCCTGTTCCTGGGAGGTTGTAGCCGGCGTCCGAAAAAGTGTCGATCTGAAGGGACCGTAGGGAGGTCAGGGGCCTGAAGATGTCGTCGGGGTATTCACCCACCCACCTGTCGTCGTTGTACTGAAGCTGAAGTTGCTGGAGCGAGGTCAGCGGGCTAAAGACGCCACGCGGGTAGGCGTCGTAGTGGAGCAGCAGCTTGTTGCTGGACAGATCCAGGAAGACGAGCTGTGCGAGGCTCGTGAAGGTTCCCTCCTCAAGACCTTGTAAAAAGTTGGAGTTGAGACTCAGCCACCGCAGCTGACGTAGAGACGAGAACGTGTTGTTGGCGAGGGTGCCGTGAATGCGATTGTAACTTAGGTCCAGGTGACGGAGTTTGGCGAGGTGCGGGTAGGTCAGGTTTGTGAGGATTGTCAAGTGATTGTGACTCATGTCCAACCACAACACGTCATCAGGCCACGTTACTGGTAGTGACGTCAATTGTCGGCCCGAGCAGTCCACGCGTAACCCGTCCTCGTGTGTCTGGGTCGTGCACGTGCTGCTCAGTGCGTGAGTGTTTGCCTTGAAGGTCAAGGACGCGAGTAAGAGTAACCATGACATCGCCATCATTACCCTGAAATGATAATTTAGATTGCAAAATTATGTCGCTCTCGTCACTACGGCAACGTGTCCGCTTTCATCGATATACAGATATACTAAAATATGTCCAACAACTGTTACATGTGCTGGAGAAAGAATTACGATGTATTTATTTGCAACGGTGTCGGCAGGCAAAGTCTTGTCATCTAGCCGAACTAGGGCTGATGATGACGACTACGATGATGATGATGCGTGCACGGAGTGATTTGTCCGGGGGGTATCGCATACATTATCTACATAATTAACAATTACATCATCTGACTTGGTTGGATACCGACGAGTATTTGCCTGAGGAAAAGGTTCCTGTCACGGCAGTGTATACAGTATGTATGTATGTATGTATGTATGTATGTATGTATGTATGTATGTAATTTGTTGTCATGCCAATGTTATGTATTATGTATGTCAGATATAAAAAGACTACTACATACCATTACCAGTGTATGTATACATTCGTACATTATACAATTTTATACACACATTCATACATGATAGAGTTATATTTCACTGGAAGTGGCAACTAGGCGCTGGCCTACTACTGGAGCAGAACAAGACACAGGACACGTACCTCCTTCGGACAAAGTCTCGGGATTGAAGCGAAATAACTTAGCGGAGTGTCGGTCCATATGACTGGCCAGTCAACCAAGATACTCTTCCAATGAACGAGAGCGTAACAAGATCTGGCTGTTACGTGAATTGCCCCAAACCTCCCCCCCCCCCCCCCCCCCTCTCTCTCTCTCTCAGATGTGTAGCAACACGGGGAAATCACTGGCCAACATCCCAGTACTTTTCCTTCACGTGGACAGAGCATGATCACGTTGGTGGCGACTGGCTAAATACGGGCGGCGCGCCTTTGAAATTGATCATGATAAAACAAAAAAAGTTTCGCGACAAGACCAAAACTTCCACCGTTTTCAAATAAAGTTATTTCAGTTTCAACCGATTTTGTGTAGCCAACGAAGCATGAAAGCTTTACGCTTGCTGCTGCGTGCTGAGCCCTTTCTCAAGTTTCAGGAAGATCTGACTGACGTCCTTGTGGAAGTTCTTCCTGGTTGCCACGTTGGGAAATCCAGCTCCTACTTCCTCAGTCGGCCCTGCCTTTGTTCCTCCTTGTGTAATCTACGTTTACGTCTGTGTGTGTGTGTGTGTGTGTGTGTGTTAATTTGGACTATTTATTATGTCATTTATTTTAGTAGTTCATGTGCAGTGCGAATGCGATGAGTGAAGAAAGAACATGAAGACACTGTGACGTATGTTTTATCTAAGTTGACACATAACACGGGGAGCCGGGGTGGCCGAATGCTGGAGCGTTGGACTTCTAATGCTTGGGTCGTGAGTTCGTATCCCGGCTGGGGCCAGATATGTGTGCTGGCTTTTTCATCGTTGCCCCGTCTTTGGTATGTGGCAGAAAAGGACGTTAAACCCCCAAACACCCACCCACCCGACACATAACACACAGACACAATGTTAACATCAGAACATACGTCCCTCAAGGAACTAAAATTCAGCGAATTTTTTCTTTCTTTTTCTTTGTGACGTTTAGCATGCAGGCTATAGATTATGTCATTGTCACCTCGGCACTTATGTAATTAAAACTTTTCACATTCGTTTTCCAACAGCCATTGATAAAACCTTCGATCCTTGTCGCTAACGTACAGTAATAACACCAATATAACATTTATTTTATAAAATGTCGACAGGTGCAAGTACAATCTCAAGGTAGGTAAGTAGGTATGGTAGGGTTTAACGACCCTGGCACTAGAGTGATGGAGACGGCACAAACGGGCAGATTGTGGCGGGGGTCGGGGAAGGGGGGGGGGGTGGTGGTGATGGTGGGGGGGGGGGGAACGGGACAGCAGACCTCAGGGAACAGGCCAAGAGTCCAGCTGAACGGGATTCAGTCCAGTCAGACTGGGGAGCCTTTGGTTTGACGTATCTTTAACTGTGATAACCAGTCATAGAGTCAAAGGAAACAGCTCCTTGGTGCAATGCAACTGTTCTAATCTGTCGTATGATCTCAAACAACACAATCCGTCTTTTAGTCGGGGGGGGGGGGGGGGGGGGACGACCTCCTTTGTCGATCGCCAAACAGGATCCTTCAAACAAACAGTGTAGTTGACTCCACGCTCAATGTGTGTTCTTACATATGCTGCTGTTGCTGCTGCTAATACTGCTTCTACATGTACTGCTACTACCACGGCAAAAGAAGAAGAAAGGTAGCCGAAAGACAGTTCCAGCTTTCATGTCAGAAAACGTCTCTACCGGAAGCAACGTCATCCGCAGTAGTTGCCGGGAGGGCAGGAGCCGGCGCTGGGAGAGGTGCGTCCTTGAAGATGACCCACAGATGGTTGGTCAGGTCGGCGGCCGCCAGAGGTCCGCAGTAGTCGGCAGTCAGCGCCAGCAGCAGCCGCCCGTCCCAACCCAGGGACTCCGAGAAGCACGGGTACAGCTGGGACACAGCACTATCACCGTCACCATCACCACCCGGCATGGCGTTCAGGTAGCGCTGCACAGCGGCGTCACGCAGTCCCGGGATGATGACTCTGCAGATCCATAGCAACAGATCGATGGTGCCGAGAACGAACAGCAACAGAAAGACGTAGAACAGGAACGTGAAACAACGGTTGTGGAACTGAAACAACAGATCGTTTGATTGGTCAATGGCCAGAACATAATATTATTATCTAACCTAATTATGTTCTGGGGTTTTCCCCTTGTATATTATTCTCTGTCTCTCTCTCTCTCTCTTTTAAAAGAAGTGAAGCAAACCAATGTGTGTGTGTGTGTGTGTGTGTGTGTGTGTGTGTGTGTGTGTGTGTGTGTGTGTGTGTGTGTGTGTCGGAGAGAGAGAGAGAGAGAGAGAGGCGTGCATATAAAATTATGCAAGCTGATTTAAGCAGACTTTTACTAAACTGTCAATGCTACAATGCTACGTGTATCCCAGAAGAAAGGAAACGTGACGACGATTACAAAACAGCCGGTGTAACCGGTGACACAGACTACGGCCAAACAATCATTAAAATCAGCTTTCCTAATCCTCAATCCAGCCGCCAACCTGATTGAGAGGTAGACCACACATCACATCGAATCTGTGGACGTTCTGCATCTGCCTGATCTCAAAGTGGCATGGGAACGGATCAACTGCAAAGGACGGGCTGGTCATATTGCCGCTCTGTTCATCAGGTTGACAAGTCGACGACCCGACCTGACACGTCCCGAGCCGAGGTCTGAAAATGGCCACGTTCAGAACGAGCTGCAGGAGGCAGGTCACGCACGCCAGCAACTTCCGGCCCAGCGTCGCCAAGGTCAGTGCAGAGTTACCTCGCTTGAGCGCCGCCTGCAACAAGATGGCGGTGTCCCGGAGTATCACGTGACGGCGATGATCGGCAGCCTGTCGTTGGTTGTCGGCTAAGGTTGACAGCAGCGCATGCGGGTCGAGCCAGAGGGAGACACTGAGCATGCTCCACAGGAACTGGGGTAGGAAGCAAATTAGAGCGCCCATGCCCAGTGCGAAGGACACCCACTTGTGATGAGCTGGTCGAGATTCAGGGTTCGCACCTTCATACCCTCGTCCTGGTACGAATACCTGTGCAGAATGACAGATAAGTCGTGCAGATGTTCGCCGCATAAAGCAGATTAATTGACTGGTCCAGGCCTGCTGGCGTAAGGACACAAACTGACCGTGGAGGTCATGTTTGGTGCTTATTTGGAGAACTTGGTACTTGGTATGCCTACCTTCTTAACAGCACGTAAATAGTTTTCATACCATTAAAATGTGGGCGGCATTGTGGGTTACGGTAGACAACTCCTATGATCCTCGGACTGAATGGCCGACTTTTGGAAACCTTAAATCCCTAAACACTCCATTCAGCTTCAAGGATTTCAAGATCACTACAGCGACGGGCAAAGTGTTAGACAAAGTGACCGATGTACACTGCAAAAATTAGGGACACTAATGTCGTCATCACTGACAGTTTCACTCAAACGCAAAAAAATAGACAAGACAAATATATTTTCAAATTTCCGGCGTAGGAGTCCTTTCAATTACAATTTAGATTTCGGCGATCGTGTGAAATAGAAGTCATATTTTTAGAGGCATACAGTGTGTCTCATTCGTTCTCATAGAGATAGACTGGAACGCACGACCCCAGGTCAAGTGATGTCGTGAACTGTTGCTGTCACATGGTACAAGGAGCTAAGTATCATGGATTGTAAAGGCACCCGGGCCCTTTCAGCATAACATTATGACGGTAGAGGGTTTGGTCACGACTGATTTCACTGTTTACAGGTGAGTCATTGGCCAATCAGCTGTTAACGATTCTTTGACTTTTGCAATGCTGAAAAATTATTTCAAAAAAGGTTTTAAAAAATCCAAAACAAAAGAACAACAAAAATATCGCAGTTTTCGAGAAGAAAAAAAAAAAAAGCGGTGAAACAATTCAAGTAAACAAATCCTGCAGCATACCTCAGGCGATTTTGCTGTCGATAGATGACCTTGATAACATATCTCTAACGCATAGCGGACCTGGAAGAATTCGAAGTGCTCCGGAAGAGTACATGAAATGGGATCGGTGACGTAATGTAATCCAAATGACGTCACAGCCAAAGCGGCCAATAGGATAGCCCCGAAACCGAGGCCGCCGTCACTCCAGCTGTAGTCATGTCTCAACATGGCGCCTGAAACACAGTGGTTCAAGTTACATCCTACTACATGTACTACTGCTACTGCTACCGTAGTACCACCAATATAACTGCATGAGTGTTATACATGCGCTTTAACCATTTCTTGAATTGGCTCAAAGCGCCGCGAACTGAACCCAACATGCATACGGCTCACGTAAATCACACGCATTCTCTTCTCAGTCACGCCGGTCGTGAACGCATTAGAACTGATCACGTGGTGCGAAGGGTCAGCGGCTCAGCTACTCCAGCTGCTGGTTGGTTGGTTGCGGGTCTAACTCTCTTTGGGCTGAGAGTTTTACCTAGTCCGGCGCAAACTAACGGATGGTTGCTTCCTTTTGACTGGTAGAAACCTACGCACTTTATGATGACATAACTGTGAATAAAAGTAGAAAGTTGGCGATCCCAGAATTCGGGCCTCTGCCCGCAACCATGCGTTGTGAACCTTAGCATAGAGAGACTGACCCATCAAAGCTGTCTGTAATAGTGCGCAATGGTTGCCGACGACTGAGAACTACTATTCCCGGATATTATAAATACCGTATACAAAAACACACGAAGATCAGTAATCAGTTTTGGGAACAAACAAAACATTCTGAATGCATGTATCATGAAAAAAAAAACCGCAAAAAATAATTGGTTACCGGGTAGGCTGGGGGGGGGGGGTGTTAACGTCCTTTTCCACCATATACGGACGATATCAAAGCCGGACCGGGGGGGGGGGGAGGGGGGCACAAATATTTGGCCCCTAGCCAGGACTTGAACTCACGACCTGAGCATTGAAAGTCGGTCCACGGCTCCCTTTGGCTCTCCCGGCTTCCCCGAAAACTGACACAACAAGAACAAAACAACTGAACAACAAACTAAAACAACACGAACACAGACGGACGTCCTAAAAGCAAATTTCCGAGTGAAACTGATGTCAGGTTCCGTCAGCCGGCTAATCCTGTCTGGGTTCCGCACGTCAGTACAAGTACAGCAGTCTGTGTAAGCACTGGAGATATGACAGGCCTATTTCCCACTCAGTGATGTGGGACATACACTAATGGCGCCACTCTGACATTCTCCGCAACACTAAAAAGGTCAGCTGTGTGCAATAGTTACATACGGCCTACTCACTTGTACTAACAGAGCTTGAGACAGAGACCAAGTGATACTATGTATTGTGCAGAAAAAGTATTGTCGCAGAAGTTTAACCATTTTTTTTTTTTTTAATGGAAAAGAAATAGCTGTAGACAAATGGTTTTGCAATTAAGTTTTGAACAGCTGCAAAGATGATACCTCACTTGAGATGGATGGGAGATCCGTAACGAGTTGAGAGAGAAAATGTTCATACTTGCACACTCAGTTCAACATCCTCCCAGGCATCGCAGTTATCGGCCTTGTGATCACAACCGGAACACCGCCTAAATTGTGTGAATATGATGCAGGGTCTGTTAATAGCACTCTATGTAATTGGTGTGATTAGCAGCAATTATTTATTCTCTGGGCATTGCACGGTGGCGACTCTCTGCGCTGCTCTTAATTGTCCTTAGGATGTAGAATGTCAGTGTTTAGCAGTGAACACACACACACACATACACACACACACACACACACACACACACACACACACACACACACACAAACACTGTACAAAAAGTATACCTGTGAATTGACTAAAACAGAACTTTCATCAGCCACTTTTTATTGGGGTTTTGTTGTTGTTTTTCACCAACCATGGTTGATAGATCAAGTGTAACAATTAACAAAGAAAAACAATCCTCACATTCCACTATATATATAATATGTACATACATTGCCTTTCATTCATCAAACCAGCAAATACTGGCTTCCTCTCTCTTCCTACTCACACACGCAAATCCGATTTTGATAGATATTTGATAATGAGGTTGTGCAGCCTTTATGCTGTGTATAATAAATGAATTACAGCAGGAAAATGCAATCCAAACCTTTTTTTGTTCAAACAAACCAACCACTACACGAGCAACCAACTGGCTGAAGGCTGACTGGCTACAGCATGGGATCAACAAACTGGTGATGTAGAAATATGTATATATGTACAGATCACAGATACACAGCACTTTTGCTCTCTTCCAATATTGCGCCATGCACCCTCAAATTCAGATTTCCGCTGAAATGTCACTTTGGTTTAATACTGCCCCCACTCCCCACCCCCCCCCCCCCCACACACACACACCCCCCAATAAATAATAAAATAAATAAATAAATCAATAAATAAATTTAAAATAAATAAATAACTAAATAAGTAAAAATAAAAATCAGTGTCTGTTTGATAACAATTATCCCTCAAAATAATCAGTCGTGATTTCCATATCCACCGATAAAGATAAGCTATGATGTAGGTATGTACAGATCGCAGATACACAGCACTTTTTGCTTTCTTCTTGCATATCACACTATGCACCTTCAAATTCAGATTTCTGCTGGAATGTCACTTTGAGTAATGCTGATACTGTGGCTCACTTGTCTAATCTTTCATCCCCCCCCCCCCCCCCCCCCTTACACACACACACCCCATCCGCCCCGCCGCAACTCTCATCTGAACCCCACTGTACGCGTTTCACAATAGTTATCACTCAACATCATCAATCCAGATTTCCCAGTCCATCATCATCAGCAGTGCCCGTGCCATCACCTGCCGCTTCAACGTCTACAATCTGCTTGATCTTTGCAGTATCAGTTCCCAAACCAACTTCGCTCGCGCCAATGACTCCTGATTTGATCATACTCGACTGGGCGATTGCTCCCAGTTCTTCGAGCAGTCTGTCCGACTCTTGGTCTCGCTGCGTCTCCAGCTGCACATCATCAGGGGAGACGGCTGACGTGCTCATGTCTGGTGATGGACAGGATGGAACTTCAGAAATCAGAGACCGGCTGGACGGTGGTGGCGTGGATGTGGTGGTAACTTCTTCGATCAGGGGGCGTATGCCGGAGGAAATGGTGGCGGTGGCTGAAGAAGATTCGTCATCGCTTTCATCGCTGTCATCCAAAACTTCTATCTTTGGCTTGAAGGCTTCCTGAAAATGTGAAGGAGAGGTGTGAGTAACAATCAACACACACTCACTCACCCAGAAACACATGTAGCATGCCTCCACTCATGCATACAACTACAACACACATCATGTGCAGCATCATACACGGCCTCCCCTGCCTCCGGCTTCTACACACACACACACATACACCCACACTCTCACACACACACACACACACACACACACACACACACACACACACACACACACAAACACACACATGACCAGCAAGATGGTGATGCGGCAACAGCTACTGGCTGAGGGCAGTGAAGAGGTGGGTTTCCAGATTTTGCTTGTTATCTGATCATTGAAAGACTTCAGTCTGGCCGACTTCTCTCCCTCTGACCAAGGCATGAGCCCGGCCTCTTATTCACAAGCTCGCCACTCCTTCATGTAATGTGTGACTCATGCTGCGACAACCAGAGTAAGGGTTAATAGGGACAACAACACACGGGAACTGTTAAGAGTGAGAACATCGCTAGCAATGGCCTTGACCTTGATGGTAGCAATGTGACTACCAATCACAGCACATTGATTACGCAAAATTGGACTGAAGTCAGTTAAATGGTTCAAGAGATATTGCGAACACCAAAATCGCACACAATCTAACTCGCAGAACATCATGATATGTGTGTGTGTGTGTGTGTGTGTGTGTGTACCCCTGCCCCTGACAAACCACCACCACCCCTTTGTCTGACCTTGCTGGACTGTACAGGTACAATCTCCACATCCTCCAACTCCGGCAGGTCCTGCACGAAAACAACAGATAATGACTGCAGCATACAGGTACCGCTAATCCGCCAAACCAGCAACAATCACTCAGATCTTCTCATCAAACTCTCTGTTAATTCTTTTGGAAAGTTCAGCCCACAAAGTTCGAAAATAAATGCAATTCTAAAATTCCAAAACTTAACTGAAGAGCTGGCCCTTCACCTATACTGATGTGATTATTATTATTATTATGTGGAGATACAGGTTGGCTCTATGGCAAGTCTAGAGTTTGAATCTGTGTGAAATTGCAAACATTCACGGTCTTACCTCTGGGTCATCCTGATCAGAATCCTCATCTGAAAAACAGAAGAGAAACTAAAATGGAAAGTGTGAAACACAAATTTGCCAGCACAGTAGATCTTCACCTCACACTGCATCATTCACTTTTGTCTTTTAGTAAGGCCATTTAACATGTAATTCATTTCATTTTAGGATTCAGCAAGGCCATTTAACAATACATGTAATTCATTTTGGTTTAGGACTGTGACTATCAGCGTAAGCTTGTATGAAAGTGGATTACATGTACTGTGACCCAACATAGTTACTTAGTTAGGGTTTTACGCTGACCTAACATAAATGAGTTATATATACATATGTACTGTCAAAGGAAACGTTCAGACTGAACGTCCTTTAACAGAAAAACACACAAACAAATCAACAAACAACAAAAGCACACAAGAGAAAGAAAGAAAGAAAAAAACAACAACAAAGCACCTGATGTGCATAAGTCTTCCTCTCTTTCATTCCTGTACTAATACATGTAGTGACTTGTTTTCATTTTTACCTTTCATCTGTGTGATCATTATTTGAGTCCCATCACCCTGAGGCTTCTCTGGAAGTACAAAATGAGATATATTACACATACAAAGATTAAAATGAAACAAAAGCAACAACAAAAAAACACTTTAGAAAACAAAACCAACGGCAAACAAACATGTATACCTACTTTAAAAAATAAAATAAAATAAAAATTAAAACCCCACAGTGGTGGGTGAGTGTGTTTTGGTGGGTTTAATGTATGTTTCCACCATATTCATGTGATAAAAAAAAAGACAATCATACACAAGGGTGGAAAAGTGAGAAGGAAATCAACTGAACTGAACTGACCACAGCCAATATTTACACTAGGACCAGCTACAGCTACAGGTAGATTGTATTCATAACCGGGGCCAAAGCCATAATGGCCCTCCCTGCATGAACCGGCAGATTTGCCACTATATGGAGTTATATAAGTAAGTGCCTGGCTCAAGGTCATATCCCCTGTATATAGAGGCTGCATGTTTTTCTGGGCTGTCCCAAACCGCCCTTTAATTTGGTGGGGACACAGAGCAAGGGACCAGATCTCTCTTCTGAGAAGTTTGAAGTTTATTCTCATTGCTGCGAGAGCTATCCTTTGGCTTGTAAAAACAGAATGGTTATGTAATATAAGTGGTGGCCTTTAAAAAAAAAATCCAAACGTTTTGTTTGCTTGTTGCTTTTTGCTTTGTCTTTTGGTTTTTCAGGGTTGGTTTTTTTTTTTGTTCTGCATTTGAAGGAGCAGTGGAAAATGGTGGGCTGAGTCTTGTAAAGGAAAACCTGCTGGCTGATGTATTTACAAATAAAGGGTACAGGAAGAACCAACCAATCGTACAAAGCAGTACAATCAAATATGTATGGGAATGAACTTGTAGATAAATTCAATAGTGATGATTTGATGATCATATCAATATAGTTTTGCGCAAGAATATGGCACGGGTTCATTTCCAGACATGATCATATCATGTCTGGAAATGAACCCGTGCCATATTCTTGCGCAAAACTTTATTTATTTTCTAAAAATCAAACTCCAAGCAAAGAACAAACAAGACTCAAAAACAGTCAATCACATCACTTCACAGGACTTACTTCGCGGGGATCTGGAAAATATGCTTTCAGTCTCATCGCCGGACCTCCGTGAAATCATGGGGAGATCTTCTGGGTTAACGCTCGCGTCGTCTGTCTTGTGACCATTTGCTGCAGCTGTCTCATTTTCTTTATTAGCTGTTTCATCGGAGTTTTCTTTATTGGCTGTTTCATCGGAGTTTTCTTTATTGGCTGTTTGGTCGGAGTTTTCTTTATTGGCTGTTTCATCGGAGTTTTCTTTATTGGCTGTTTTGTCGGAGTTTTCTTTATTGGCTGTTTCGTCGGAGTTTTCTTTATTGGCTGTTTCGTCGGATGTGGTGGTCTCTTCTCCTACAGGATTTCTCTGGAAAACTGTCTCCTGACCCTTGAGTTTGTACGTGCCGCTCAGCCAGTCCACGGATTCCTCGACCACCTCCACTCTGTCTGTGTTACCTTCCGCAGCATTCTTTGCATTCAGCTCCTTCTCGATGCGCTTGGCTTCGTTTCTTTTGCGTACCTTCAGTAAAGCTGTGGAGACATTCAAGACATCATTGTTGTACTATTTCAATCATTGTGGTACTGTTTCAATCATTGTGGTACTGTTTCAATCATTGTGGTACTGTTTAAATCTTATCCTCCCTGCCAAACATTTTACCAGCTGTGATGAGAACAAAAACCCCAAGAACAACAATAAACAACAACACAAAAAAGACTACTGGTAATTTTTTTTTTTTTTTTTTTTTGGTTTAACAAATATGACAAGGAAGGCAGCAGAGACAGAAAAGGAAGTTGGAAAACATGATAATTAATTCTGTACATCCCTACTGCATTCAACAAGATGGCCACCAGCCCAATATGTTGTTTCCATTCAATGACATGCTGTAGTCACAGTCGTAGTCGTTGTGTCATGTATGCAGCCCGCGCGCACACGCCGGAACGCAAGCTCTCTGACATCAAGCATGCTGACATAAAGAAAGTACTGAAAACCCTTATCGTGCCTCTATGCACTTGCAAAAACCCAAACACATGAGGTTGTGTGAGCTCGCCTAGCTGGTTGACGTCACAACTTTTTGGCGTATGCGAGGTTCTTCATGGGTGAATGAATTCTTGTAATAAAGTCGTTCCCCTTTGACAGAGTTACTTCCCGCAGACCTGACTGACAGACGATTGCTTACTGGTATCGGAGAAGAGACCCTCTCTCTCTCTCTCTCTCGCCTTAGACGCGCACTTGCGCGCGCACGCACGCACCCCCCCCCCCCCCCCTACACACACACACACACACATTATGCAAAGACCTTGGAATCAGAAAGACGCGTCACTCCTGCCCTCGTAAGAGAGACATATAGCGGGACAACGCGAAGAGTTGTCTGCCCGCATTAGCGCGCATCCTAGATCTGGCCCCTATAGTGACAGCATGGCGGAAAGTGGAAAGCGATCACAAAAGCCGGGCATGCAATTGTGTTCTGCGCCGAATTGTTCAAATAACAGACAAATATAAACGGGGAAATACTTCTTTTGGTATTCCTGTTGAAAAACAAACATTTTTTTTTTCGCTTTCTTGTCAAAAAAAAGAAGAAAAAGACCTCAAGTGGTACGTGTGCATGCAGTGTAAACAAACAGTAAACACACGCGGCTGACGCAGATACAGCGTAATTTTTTTTTCCCTGGCAACTTTACAAATCACGGTGACTTAAATTGTGCTAGCGTCTACCTGCATCTAAATTCAGAACACACACACACACACACACACACACACACACACACACACACACACACACACACACACACAGAGTTGTCACTCATACGGCGGCAGGTACGTTCATCGGCACTTGTTCCAGTTCACATACTGTTGGGGGGAAATCTGTAGGTATGTACAGAACTCTTTTCTTAAAAACCAAGAGGTTTGCATGCAGTGTAAACAAACAGCAGTAAACACACGTGGCAGGCGCAGACATCAGGTTTTGGTGTTGTTTTTGTTGTTTTGTTGGCGGTGGTGTTTTTTTTTTTTTTAAACTTTACAAATAACGTTGACTTCAACTGTGCTAGCGGCACGTTGCACTGATACACACACACACACACACACACACACACACACACACACACACACACACACACACACACAGAGAACAAAATCATCCGGCTGAACTTCATTCTAACCATTGTAAAACCATATCACAACATAGAATCTGCTGGATCGTCGGTCGCAGATATGATTAATGCTGAGTTAGCAGGAAGTATTCAGCGGATGCGTCCATCTTTGGATCTCACGCACATTCGATCTTTCTGTGTTCCGTACTAGTTTTACTTGAACACATCGAACGAAATGCACTGCGTAGCCTACGTACAGCAGTGAAAGCCAAACTAGATTTTTCGTTCGTCCTCCGGAACTTTGAGAGTACTTATGTTTTCCATAGGCCTAAAACACATGCGAAATATAAGGGGGGAGACCACCTGTCAGTCGCTGACATCTTCGTTTTTGTTTATTTTCTTAAAATGTTTTACGGCGGCTAGTGTAGGGTTGGGTCAAACAAACAGACTTTTTACAAGCATGCGGATTCTATACTAAATTTACGCCAGTCACACGTCGTGGATGCGGCGATTTTGGTTTTCACGTGTGATGCTATGTGTTATGTTTGGGAGAAAACATAATCTTGGCTCCAACTTCGATACCGATCTTGGCTCCAACTTCGATATCGTAGGCATACCTACCTCTATTTTTCAAGGGGGAAATCTACAGAAAGGTTTTCCCGTTCCTGGTGTTCGCTTCTGACAGCAATTCGGCGCTCCACACCATTGCACGCCCAAATTTTTGCGTGGTTTCTGGCTTTCTGCCATTACTGCGTAGATCTGCGGGATGCGCGCTAATGCGCGCAGACAACTCTTACGCGTTGTCCCTCAAAGGGAGGTAAGTGAACTATCTTTATGTTTCCAAGATCTTTGCATTATGCTTCTGAGTGTGAGTCAGTGGCAAAAACGAAACCCACTGAAATTCCCGCTTTCCACATGTCAAGTTGTAGAGATCGTGAAAAGATACTGCATTTCGATGCAAAATAATTTCTAGACCATCCCAGAACATGCTGGTGCAGTAACGTCAGTAGATTACGTCACCTTGGAAAGATATCGAACCTTCCAGTTAGTTGAGAAATGTTCTAGATCTGACCTGTTCAGTACGTATGCAGCCCTGCACAGCGTTCTGGGTTCTTCTTCTTTCATGAATTTGTTCTCCGTGCATATCCTGTTCATAAAGTATTGGAGTTGTATTCTGTTGTATCCCGTGTCTTCTCTGCGATTGCACGAAGATGGCGACATAGTAGAAGTAAAATACACCACGTCTCCAAACAGAGGAATTCCGAAAGAAAGTGGCGAGACACCCCCAAGAAAAAACAGCATCACGTCAATCAAACATGACGCACTTACTTTACGTCAGTGCGCGTGCGTCTCTTCTTCGATGTTTGTGAGGCGTGTGGCTTGTAGAGGAAATGTGCTGTGAGTACAAATTTTCGGGTCAACTGACGATAACGGCTGCAGTGAATTTTTCTAATTTTTTTGTATATTTTTTATGGCACCCCAGGCTCATTATCTATGTATAGTAGGAGCGATTTTGAGATCTAAAGTGTGTTCACCAGCACTTTCATCAGGTACGGCTTACGCCAAAAGTATAAAAGCGACAACCTCCAAAATTCACTTAGTTGAGAGTCCGTATTCATGCTATCTATGTCCAAAAAATGGAGTGGTTTAGGTAAATATTACGCCTTTAAACGCCAGAAAGCCACTTTTTCTGAAAAGGGCGATAACTCGCAAATCATGTGTGCAATCGTACCTGGATCGGGCCTTCTATTCAACAATCTTGATTCATTTAGAAACCCCAAATTTGAAATCGATCGGTTCAGTATTTTCGGAGAAATAGGCATCTGAACTGGGTTCACATGCAATGTCAACTCAGGCTCGGTTTACATGAAAACTATAAGAGCGACCATTTTCTAGTAGTGACTCTGTTCAGAGTCCGTATTCAAGCTATCTACTGCCAAAAAATTGAGTGATTTAAATAAATATTACGCCTGTACACGAAAGACAACCAACTTGTCTCAAAAGGGCGATAACTCCCAAATCACTTAAGCAATCATCACACGCTTGAATCGTCTAATGTAACATTTTGATATATTTGGATACCCCAAATTTGAAGCCATTCGGTTGAGTATTTTCGAAGAAACGGGCCTGGACACAATTCACACACGCACAGCCGCACACACATCCGCACAGACGGCACTCACTGAGGAGGAGAAGTGCGTTCGGAACACCATACGCGTCAGCATCGATGACGCAAGTTTTCTTACGTCATTGTCAGAGTTACACTTGCAAAATCGTCTCTGCGGGAGATCGGCAGTGACGTGCGTTTGTACCACAGATGCTTGCCTATGAACGTGGAATTTTTAGCCCGTCCTATTATGTTGTTTCCATTACTATGGAAACAACATAAAAAAGGACCCCCCCCCCCCCCCCCCCAAAAAAAAGTATGTGGATTTGCCATCTCATGGGAAAGAATATAATACTGTTTTCGTGGAAGGTGCAGTACCACTAAATTTACAGAGAGAGAGAGAGACAGAGAAAAAGAGACAAAGGGAGAGAGAGAGAGAGAGAGCCCAAGAAAGATTGTCATTCATACCATCAACGCTGTCCAGAATTTTTCTGTTTTCTCTGTCCTGCCACTTCTTTCGCTCTTGTTTCTCTGCATCTAGTCCCCCAACAGCCCTGTGTGACAAATGCAAAATTGCCATACAAACAGCAAAGTGACAGTGGGGATAAAAATAAAATAAAGAAATTACATACCATAATACATATTCTCGCACAATGTTATGCAACATCTGAAAATTTGGGATTCTCTTTTTGGCCAAAAGTTTCAGTTTTCATCCTGAAACTGCAGAAACAAAGAATTAGAATGAAAAGTCTCCAAAATTGTTTAGAATGGTTGTGGATAACCACAGTATGAATAACAAAACATGCGACAACTACCAACTACTAACCATGCTTCAGCGCACGCTCGCTCCTTGTCGAAAACTGGTCGGTCATCCAAGTACGACAGATTTTTCTGCCAAAACAAAAGAACACTGGTAAAGGCAGAGATAATTGTGTGTGTGCATTTCTGCAAGCACATACATGTATCTCCATACACCAGTACTATAGTGGAACTGGCTGCTATCATGCTGAGAACATTCAGGAGAATCCAACTAACCAGAACTCAGAAGTTTGACTAAAAACAAAAGGTCAGGGTTGGCAAAATCAGCAGTGCCTGCATCCTGTTTAGTGGTGGGCTAGTTACTGAAAGTTCTAGGACCCTTCTCACACTGAAAGCCAGCATTCATCTGGAGCTGCCGGAACTGTGATGTGCGGTATTCACTTTTTTCAGGGCCTTGGGCCACTTCCTGAGGTTTTTCTCTGCATCTGACATCTCATCAAAAGCACGCAGACACAGAGAGAGAGAGAGAGAGAGAGAGAGAGAGAGACAGACAGACAGACAGAGAGAGAGAGACAGACAGAGAGAGAGAGAGAGAGAGAGAGAGAGAGAGAGAGAGAGAGAGAGAGAGACTTACAATGTTAACAATGAAGGTTTTTCTGTATTGCTTTACTTCACGGATCGCTTGGTTCCCTGTCAAAGTCAGCACCCTCTGAAGCAAACAAAAAAGTACAAAAAGAAAAGCCTTTTAACCTTCAGCGAAGAGATATTCCAAACAGACTTAATTATGAACTGTTTTCACGCGGTTTGCTTTGACTGTACCCAAAATAAAATAGCCAGAATGAAAACTAGTAATATGAACACAAATATTCACTACCACACTATTCACACATTAATACTGATGAATATCCTGAAACCTTACAAAACTTTATTCCAAGGTAATTCAAAAAGTATAACAAGCAAATTTCTGCATTGCACCTCAAGCCAACCGTACCAGCAGTTTGATGCTTTTGTTGTTTAGTTTTGCACCATTTTTCAATACTCATGCCCTATTTTTAACTAAGAACCTGCTTGCACGGCGTTAAACCCTAACGAACTAACTAACTAACTTAACTAAGAACCATTGTAAACGTAGAGTACAGACCAAGTTTGTCATCTGAGAGAAGACGTCAAGGACGGCGGGGTCCTCCAGTTTGTTGTGCGAGAGGTCAAGGACACCCAGCTCATGGCACTCAGTCAGGTGTCGGATGTCGTCCACTGTCTGGAGTTTGTTGTGGGAGATACACAAGGTGTGCAGGTGGGGTAAGCAGGCTAAAACACACAGATACACAAGGTGTGCAGGTGGGGTAAGCAGGCTAACACACACCAAATACATCTCCACGGTTTTATTTTGTAAACACAATTCAAATCATGTCAGCTGGGAACCTATTTCACTGCCCAGCTGGAAGCCAGGATAGCCAAATGGTAGGGCGTTGGACTTTCAATGCTCAGTTTGTGAGTTCAAATCCCAGGTTGGGCGAAATATTTGTGCTGGCCTTTTTCTCGTTGCCCCAACTTTGAAATCACCCATAAGTGGTGGAAAAGAATGTTAAACTCCAAAACACCCACACAGCCTCGCTGCTCAGACATCATCAATATTCGCCCTCTCTCGAATGCCAATATGTGAACTCTCCACATCTATCCAATGGTGCATATATACTGGGGGAGCCGGGGTGGTCGAATGGTAGAGCATTGGACTTCTAATGCTCGGGTCGTGAGTTCGATCCCGGCTGGGGCCAAATATTTGTGCTGGCTTTTTCATCGTTGCCCTGTCTTTGATATCACCCTATGTGGTGGAAAAGGACGTTAAACCCCCAAACACCCACCCCACCCCGCATATATACTGATATAGGCAGAGTGTTCTTCTTCACAAAACAACCAGCTTGCTCTTGCCTGATTCTTTACACAGCAGCCAAAACCGAAAGTATTTGGGAAGAGGGAAGAGAATATAAAGTGCATGGTAAGAAATGTGTTCAGAGGCTCTTGGTTTTTCTTCACTTTTTCTAGTCTCTCTCTCTCTCTTTTTTTTTTTTTAAATCCATGAATTCAACAAACTCACAAAGGTTTTCCAGTCGACTGATGAGGTTGTTGCTGATGTTGAGAGTGTCCAGCTTCTGTAAAGGCTGGAGGTTCTCGAGGCGCTCAATGAGGTTGTGCTGCAGGTAGAGACAGCGCAGCTCCTTCTGCTGGTCCAAGTTCTCGATCACCTTGATGCCATTGTTCTCCAGCCACAGACACTTCAGTCCCACGTACTCCTCCAGGTTCTCAATCTCATAAATACCTGGAAGATGTGTGATTTAAATGCACTGTGTCCATGTTTACCAGGCCTCGAAAAAGCCAACTTTTAGTTTCGGTCGCGGGTGTGCCCTGTACGCTGGGAATACTCTATCTTAATGATCAGTAAAGCTCCTAATGCAATACAATGCGAGCAGCAGAAAATTCAAACTCTCCTACTGAGCAGTTGGCCTTGTACACAAGGCTCTCGCTCATGCAGTCATTGTTTAAGCTGCATCATTGTGTACCCGTCTGTTGGCTCAGTGCCAGTCCCTGAGATGCTGCCACTGTGCAGGTAGACACCACTAAAACAGCTTGATGAGAACAATCTGTGAGCATACAAATCTGAAAGTAAACTGGTACTTTAACACATGTAACTAGATCTATACAAATCTGAAAGTAAACTGGTACTTTAACACATGTAACTAGATCTATACAAGCTGACAGTGGGGGGAAAAATATCACTCTCAAAATGTACAATCTCTGTGAAAGAATTAGTGATGCTTTATTTGGTCTCTGTGACGATTTGCGGCCTCTAGTATGTAAAGAACACTACGTCTAGTTCTGACCCAGTCTCAGGTGGTACCTTTGTAGTGAAGGTAGAGAACATCATTCAGCGCAGGAGTTGTGTAGAGTTTGAGATCTTTGCAGTGTTGCCTCAAAAACTTCTTGGTGAGAACACTGCCACAGAACAACATACACCAGTTAATACATGTACAGACAACAGAGCCAGAGGGTGGATGGGTGTTTGGGAGTCTAACGTCCTTTTCCACCACATATGGGTAGTATCAAAGACGAGGAAATGAGAAAAAGGCCAGTACAATATTTAGCCCCAGCTGGGATTCAAACTCACGACCCGAGCAGTGAAAGTCCAATGCTCTATCATTCAGCTATCCCAGTCCCCAAGCAAGTAAACAGGCAAAATCTCTTTGGTGAATCACTGCCGACGTTATCCACGGTTAAATAATAATACATGATAAATTAAATTAATTGACATTAAATGATAATAATAATACATAATTTTTATACAGGGTTGCACATTTTCCACAGCTTCTATAGGACAAAGTGTCCTGGAAACAGCAAAGTGATAGGACACAGTGTCCTGGCCACTTAGTGGCAATAAAAATTTTAATAGGACAAATGTCCGCTTGAGGTGGGAAAAATAGGACATTAAAATTTTGTATAGGTCAATGTCCTGGGACCGACTTAAATGTGCAACCCTGTTTATAGAGTGCTGCTCTCCAAATTCCACGGTCTCACTGCGCTTAAAGCACACAAAAGACACACACACACACACACTATTTACATCCCCTCTTACATACAATATGGCAGTGCAGCAAACTCACGATACACACAGACAGACTTAACAGAGGTTTACAGGGATGTCACTGGAGCTTGAAACCTTTAGGACAAATGTCCTGGAAGGTGGCAGATGAATAGGACATTTGTCCTGAATTGGAACGAAACAATAGGACATTCTGGCGCGCGACAATAAAGCATTGTAAAACAAGAACCACATAAACACAGGTCAGGGTTAAACTCTTTGCCAATCAGAGGGCTTCTTTTAGGGAATACCACATACCACACATCAATCGCTTTGCGTGCGTGCAACTAAAAATATTCTCTGCGCAAGCGAGCAAGCTCCCCGAGTAGCGCAAGACGGCAGCCCTCACTCGGAAAAATGTTACTAGTTTGTCCGCGATCAACAGAAACGCAATCGGACATATGACCTCCTCTTGAAATAAACAATCGGACATCTGTCCTGCTGGACAGTTTTTTCATCGGACATTTGGCCAAGTCTATCGGGCATAGTCCTGTGTCCAGGCACCAGTGACATCCCTGGTTTATAGCTATCAAAAGCCTGGTGGATGAGAAGGGTCTCCAGATGGGATTTAAACAGGGGCAGTGAGGTCTGTTCCAACTAAATGAGTCAGAACTTGAATAAAATGATCACTGGCAAGGGTGGTTAGAGTACCTGCTTCTCAGTTCAGATCATGAAATTGATGGAGAACAGTGAATTTACACTGACGGCACTGTACACAGAATTTATAGAGATCTACGGGTTGGAATGACTTACTTTGGGTGTTTCTTCTTAAACTCTGCTCTTGCAGCCTCCAGTCTTGCCTTTTCATCTGTTGAAAAAGAATTTTTTTATCATATAATTTTGATAATGAATGGCTCTTGTAAAGCCTAAAGGTTACTCTCCTGTGAACACTAGACTGTAAGAACAAACACATAAATTAAAAAAAAGAAAGATTCTGTAGGACATGACACACACACACACACACACTAAGGCAAAGGCAAACACTTGTCAGAAAAGAAAAGAAATGTTCTCAAGTGGGATTTGAACGGGACAGCATGGCAGATCTTATGCCGGTGGCACTGAGTTCTAAATGCACAGGCCAAACTGACACTCCCCCCCCCCCCCTCGCCTCAACCCATCACCACCAGGCATCAACAAACACATTGACAGCGTATAAATCGTCATCACTGTTAAGCTTGTTGGCAGAGTATGAATGCTGCATGTAGGAAGAGGTCTATGATATCAACAATGCACAAGAAATGTTTGTCACATTAAAACGTAACTCACCTGCTTCTTTTGTAGATAAACTGCCACTGGTGGGTGTACTCTCTGTAGTCTTCTCTTGCTTGTCACCTGCCTCTGTACTTGCAAGTACTGTAGCCGGTGGGGGCTGCGATGACTCCACGGATGACGAATCACCCACCCCTACCTCCTCTATGAGAGGTTTGTTTTGTGGTGGGGGTACATTGTCCTGTAGTAGGGTGATTGATGGCATCTCCGAGATTGATTGTGCTGCGTCCAATTTCGAGTTTATGTTGGTGGAAAATTTGTCTGCAACAAAAGATACATATATATATCAGTTAATGTTCAAAATACACTCAGAGCACTATTACACGAGCATATCACAGTTTTTACAAATTCCAACACTGTGCCAGTCTGAAAAAGTCTCAAAATAAGAGTTTTCGCAGAAAGGCCCGACTTCAGAACGGTGGATTTGTTGCAAACCGTTTGCAAGGCGAAATCCAAATAATTCTCGTCTTCAAACTTCAGGTTCAAAACACTCCTGAAGGACATGGGTGAAAAATAATCATTCTAAACTTACGTATCTACTTTGGCAAAGATTCAAGAGCAGTTTGAAACCATGCCTCATACATTGTGTAAGTGCCACTATTGATAACACAAGGCCAGTACACTTTGCCAACCGTAGCAGACGACCAGTTGCGGCCGTCGAAGATCATACTTAGCTCGAGTCAAAAAAGCTTACCAAATGGGATCAAAGAAAGTAACGTGGTGTTGAGCTACGCACCAACCGGGCTACAACTGACAGACAAGCACAAATCCTCACCTTTCAGCTCTTAGGAACCACAGTAATCCACGCAACCCGCTTCTGGAACGATCGACATGTGCCCATTCAAAACAGACAAGATGGCGTCTGTTGGCTAGCAACAACCAAAACAAACACGGTACAGTTGCCCAAAACACTGTCTTTTCGGGTTTTACGACCAGAATTTCCCTACTGATTAAAACCAAAATAGTTTTCTTAGAACTTCCCTCGCAAATTTCTTCTGTGAATTCGTGTGTTTGCCGGAAATCTAAAACTTGCCGAGACTCGTATTTTCCAAGGGAAGCAACTCGAGCAGATTTACGAAACTGTCGTCCGCGGTGTCTCACTGCGCGCATCCTGAGATGTATTATTTCAGACGCTACTTCTGAACTTTCTTTCGCCTGTGGGTATTTGACGAAAGTAACTCGGATGGTGGTAACTCGGGTGGTAGTGGTGGTGGTGGTGGTGGTGGTCACCATATATTTCACAAATATGTAGTTCAATGAAAATGCATGCACGTATTTGCACAATGAGCTTTATTTCTTAGATCCGAGTACACAGTAAACATAACACAGTACTGATTTCCCGTAAAAAAACAAAACAATACAAAATAAATGAAAAAAAATACCATTATCTGAACATTTCACAGGGCACTTTCAGAAATGGTGCTAGCAATTCACCCTCTGGCCCCATTTTATGTGTTCATGATCTGGCATCAACTACTGTTGCACTTGCACGCTGAAGTTCAATACTACACACAAAATACAGCCCAACTTCAGGGAACAAGCAATAAACTACACACAAAATACAGCCCAACTTCAGGGAACAAGCAATAAACATAAAATTTATCACATTCTATATCATCACAATTTTTACCCTTTCTGCTACTTCCCAATGGAATGACTAAATAAAAGTCACACGTTACCACAAACTCTTTTTTTTCCCTGCGAGTGTGGCTGCATTTCTCGGCAAAATTTCTCTCACAAATTGAAACAGCCCATGAAAATGTGCTGGCACTGGACAGTATGCAAGTACGGCTGTGTGGGTATAGTTCACCCTCTTGTGCCATTTGTACCTGTTGTAAGTGCTCTACGGCCGTCTAACCAACATAGCCAGCGCACCATTACCAAAAGGCCACCCAAGCCCTAAATCTAAACCTAACCCTTAATCTAACCGTAAACTGAACTAAGCAGGTGAAGTCAACTAAATGGTTGTGGCTGTGTTGGTACAGTTCATGCAATACCACCCAAGGGTGTGATCTATACAAACTGAGCGCAGTAAGCCATACAAGTGATGTCTTTGCCTTTTTTGGTTCTTTTTTAACCGAATGACATCTATAGTGTCTTGCTGTTACCTTGCTACTTTGCTTGCGTTCCATAAGTGGATCAGTCTCACTTTGTACACCTTATCCGGAGGGTTGCCAACATCAGAAAGGGACATAAGCCCACTGTTTCTACTCTTGCAAGCCAGAACCATTTGCTTCCCTTTGCTCTGGAATCATGAATCTGCTGCCCCTAAAGCTCGAAGGGGTCATTTAGACTTACAAGGACACAGTGCATATGGAATATCACACCCAAGTTATGTTGGACAAGGAATACATTCATGTACACAAGCTAAAATCATTATGCATACAACCCTCACCCCCACCCCCATAAACAAAGAAAAAATTAAAGTAGCACAACAAAAATATATACAACAGCATCATGTCTTTCACTGACTAGCATCATAGCACAAAGACCACACAAATTATAATCAGAAGAATTCTTTTTTGTTTGTAGCACATTTAAACATTTTCAGAATCCTAAAACTATCACACGTAACAATCCTAAGTACACTGGTCCAATTTTACACAATTTTTGTTCATGACTTTTAAAGAAAATGTTCCTTATACACTGAGGAAAAAGACAAATATCATCACGGCACCAATCTGTATTCTCTAGCATGACATATTGCACCCATATTTACACTGAACCTAGATTCCATCAGTGTCTGTACTAACCCTCTTAAGTATATGCACAGGACAGGGACAGACAGCAGCAAAGCTACACACCTCAAGACTCATCTTTTCTGCGAGCGAGTAGCCAATTGTCCCTGCTGCTTGTGTTGTACTGTGTAGCTGCTATTCTTGTTGCTTCAGGAATTTGCATTGTTCTCCTGCGTTTCTTACTTTAGTTGCAAATTTTATGCGTGTGTGTGCGCATGCCTCAAAATGTTTATTTGAAAGTGTTTTTATACCTTGTCAAATTTATCTCGTTTTTACCTGATGTAATGGCACCTGGAGATTCTACTGAGGGACATGCGTCACACTCAAATGAATTTAATTATTATTAGTTTTATATAAATGGCTAAAGAGGATTAGTATAGACAAAGATGGAATGTGCATTCATCAGCATAAGACACCATCAGTTTATTGTCTACATGGCTGACAGGCTACAGGCACCTTCAGCAAAACACGCTTGTCAGAGATACCACAGGGCACCATATAAACCTGTTACAGCTCAGGAGTATGGCATATCATAAAGGAAAAATGTTTCATGTAGATATGCATAGTTACTGTAGACTACTGTACAATGTAAAGCTTTAGGCAAAATGCTATGCTGTGATAAATTACGTTATAAACATAATGCCTTTACAGATATGCTACACAATTATATCATAATGCCTTTAAACCGTGTCTGTTGGAGGAGTGCTGTTGTGGCCCTTTGCTCCCGAGCGGAGCCAGAGGCATAAGTGTGTGTGTGTAATGGTCACACTGTCTGTATTGTATTTGTACATGTACCATCCATAAGTCAACGCTGTCGCTGCATTGCGCGGTCTACATGTCCACAGCTGATATCTGCAGGTGCTGCATGCTGTTCTTGGCTGCAAGGATAATAATAATAACGATGGTCGCATTAATATAGGATAGACGGAAGAAATGTGAGTCAGACTGCAAAACAGAAATTAATGATGATATGCAGCATGTATGCATGCACTGATGTGCACAAACATACGCACACTTCAATAACTTCCAACTCCACTCCTGTCAATCAAAAGGGTCCAGCTCCCAGAATTCAGCCATCCTGCCGCATAATGAGCACAACGCATGGCATGGTTGGCAAACATTTGGCCAGATGCAATTACGAGGGAAGCACATGTAGTTTGATGTGACTGAAACATGAAAGTCCATCGACGTCATTTGAGGAAAAAGACCACTACGTCAATCTCTTTCATAATGACGTACTGTGTTTTTTTGGGGTGTTTTTTTGTTTTTTTACCAGTTTATTATCCCTTTCGGGAAATTCGGGCTGCTTCCCCTGGGGAAGCGCGTCACCACGGTGCAGCGCCACCCAATACCTATCCTATATTTTTTTTACAATTTTTGCTGGGGGAGGAAAGCCGGATAACCCGGGAGAAACCCCCGGTGAGCAGCCCGGTAGCCAGGAAAAACCGGTATCACATATCACACGCTCGACCTGGGCTTGAACCCACGTTTCATCGCCATGACATTGGTGACAGCCGTCCAGTAGCGCAGCGACAAAATCCGACCTATTAGACCACCACTCACCCCGTTTTTGCTAATACACAGCAGAGTAAAGGGGGATGGCTTTGGCTTTGGGGCTTGCTGAGTGGAGTGGTCTATTGCTGTGAACCTAACGAAGACATAATCTGCATAAGTAACAAGCAGGGCTCCCTAAACTGTGCGTCTGTGCGTAATTTACGCACTGAAGTGAAAATTTACGTACTAAAAAAAAATTCTGGGGGTACGTTGAAGCATTATGAACGCGATCTGTGCGTAGCTTGACGCACTATCTCTGCGCTACCGTGCGTACGCCTATAGGCTTGTTGTGATCGAGTGAGTGTTCTCCCTTGCCTTGGCCGCGTTCAGTTCGGTTCTGTTTAACGCTCGCAGGCGTTAACTGTCTACTGCTGCAGATCGGCGGCTACTACACCTACTCGCGCGCAGTGAACGTGCCCCATCTTTTGAGCCCAGCATCTTTTTCCGGATTCTGCGCACTGAAACATCCGCGTTCAGTTCGGTTCTGTTTTTGGTTCTGTTTAACGCTCGCAGGCGTTTGAATGTCTACTGCTGCAGATCGGCGGCTACTACAGTCACTCGCGCATAGTGAACGTGCCCCATCTTTTTCCGCTTCTGCGCTCGAAACTGGCTATGGGCGAAAGATTTTAGAGTCAGTGCTCTTGTTACCGATCGGATTTGCTTTCTCTGTGACGAATCATGCCACCGAAAAAAGTGAAAGTTCAAAAGACTATGGACTTTTTTGTCAGTGGAAAAGTTGTGGAGGGGTTCGAGCCCTCGCCCGGCCGGCAACGGGTGCACTTTGGCGTTGCCGCTACGATTCAGACGTCGCATCAGACTGAGTCGGCACAGAGCAGCCAAAAGTCAGAGTTTCAAACTTTCCACTTCATTTAATAATATGATTTGAAGTTGATAAAATTCAGTTTTGCACACACACACACACACACACACACACACACACACACACACACACACACACACACACACACCTGCCAGTGTTCAGCAGTATTTACTGAATTTATAATTCCATGCACTAAGAACTTGAGAAATGATTCTGACCCTTTAAAAATTGAAAGTGGAGGCACAAAGACCCCCTAAAATTTTGAACTGGGGGTCAGTGGACCCTTTAGGTCTGAAGCTTTTAGGGAGCCCTGACAAGGACCCTGCACCTGCCTGATCGTTCAGCTTTCAAAGCGTATTTCAGCCATCTGACCAACTGTGGAACTTACTTCAATTGATATAAATATTCTGCACGAAGTTTCACAACGAATCTACAGGGAGCCATCAGTCCTGCCAGAAAATTTGTAAGTGTAAATGTACCACTAAACTACTCACGTTCGAAGTAGGATGTGTCCATGTTGTCATCAGGTGCAGGAATAAACGGTGCTTCTGTTTCAAGCAGCCTGTTCCAGTCAAGGTGAGAGAAGAAAGGCATCGCCTTGACTTCTGGAAACAAAACAACACATGACTAATGAAGCTTTCGAGGGGATGGGGGGGGGGGGGGAGGTGGGGGGCTAATACTAGATGTTAGCAGGTCATGGATTTTGCAGGACAAGAAAAGCTTAAGAACCCAAGGAGAAACCCCCTGACAGTAAGGAAAAATCAGCATCACCACATGAATATCACGACTCATGTTTCCACTGTGACACTAGCCACCGAGTAGCACACTATGAGAGATGGACATGCTACTGGCTTAGCCACTGCCCACCTAACACTACCACTGCCCACCTAACACTACCACTGCCCACCTAACACTACCAATGCCCACCTAATACTACCACTGCCCGGAAAAAGAGCCGAAGCTCCAATGATTTGATAAGCAAAGAGGCCTTTTTTCAGATGATGGTACAGCGCCTCTGACCAAGATCTCACCTGCAGCTCCTGGCCGTTTGCGTGGATCCATGGTGAGCAGTGCGTTGACGGCTTCTTGGGCTTCGTCACCCATCATGTCCCTTGGCCAGGAGATGGCTGCACGCACACAAAAACAATGAGATAAGAAACACAATCATCAAACCCAAATGGACCTAAGTGCTTCTTACACTTGTGGTTATTTTGCCCTTTGACCAACATCCTAAGTGGTGGGGTGGGGGAATGTGAAAAGTCAGGACATGCTGGTGCAAAGAGCAACAGTGTTGTTGAATGGCTAACAGACCTTTAGTGCTAGACACAAGTGTGATAGTGGTGTGGCTTTTTACTTTATGCCCCCCCCCCCCCCCCCAACAACAACAAAAAACAACTACACAAATTCGTCTGTAATAGGAGACAATAATGTTATCTGAACTTGAAGCAAGACCACCAAAAATCTAAACAGGACTTTTTAAATGAATTTAGGGGTTTAGCGCCACCTGACAGAAAGCGTTCTCACTAAAAATTAAATCTGTAAAACTTCTTTAACAAGACATAATAATCATATAATGACAGACAAATTTTACACTAAATTTCACTCAGTTTTACTGACAATCTGATATTTACCTCTATCGAGGATGTTCGAGAAGACTCGCTCTGGTGTTTCGTCGTTGAATGGAGGCAAGCCAGTGAGAAACTCAAACAAACACACTCCTAGCGCCCACCAGTCAACACCAGGACCTGGGAACACAACCACACAATCTTGTAAACATAGTCAAACAAACACACTCCTAGCGCCCACCAGTCAACACCAGGACCTGGGAACACAACCACAGAATCTTGTAAACATAGTCAAACAAACACACTCCTAGCGCCCACCAGTCAACACCAGGACCTGGGAACACAACCACAGAATCTTGTAAACATAGTCAAACAAACACACTCCTAGCGCCCACCAGTCAACACCAGGACCTGGGAACACAACCACACAATCTTGTAAACATAGTCAAACAAACACACTCCTAGCGCCCACCAGTCAACACCAGGACCTGGGAACACAACCACAGAATCTTGTAAACATAGTCAAACAAACACACTCCTAGCGCCCACCAGTCAACACCAGGACCTGGGAACACAACCACACAATCTTGTAAACATAGTAACCCCAGTAGTGGTGAGCCTGGAATATTGTGGACTACCTCTATGGCTTTTTCAGCAGAAGACAAATTAAAACCAGCACGACCAGGGTTAACCAAATACCCATGCATTTCTGCAACCAGTTCTAAGTAAACGTACACTATGTCTATGAACAACAAAAAATGCATTAAGTAAAACAAATGAACTAAGGCAAACACAACAGCAACACACACACACCATAACCCCCCCCCCCCAAAAAAAAACAACAACAACCCCCCCCCCCCCCAAAAAAAAAAAAAAAACCCAACAAAAAACCCAACCAAACAAACAAAACAAAAAAAACCCAACCACACCAAAACAAAGAAAAGGAACAAAACCAACCCCAACAAAACAAAACCAAAACCACAACAGAAATTTATCAAAACACCACAAAACAAGAAAACCAGCAAACGACAACAAAAAGCCAAACACAATCAACCCCTTAAACAACCACGAACAGGAGGACTGCTGAAAATCAAGTTTTAGAGCGTGTGAGCACATGCCACACAAATAACACACACATCCCCATATCCCCTGCTCTTGTTTTCGAAAAGAGTTAGTAATAGTACCATGTTTTCCATGAAGCAGGATCTCAGGCGCAAGGTAGTCTGGCGTACCAAGAATGCGTTCCTTCTCTGTGGTTGGTTCCGGCCCACGACGCACACCCTCCTTTGGCGTCCTCAGGGGATGCTTCGTGCTTTTAGGTGTTTCAAAATCTTGGAACGCCACCTGTATTGCACAGTATATAATAGTCATGCATCAAACTCACCAGGTGAAACTACATGCACTATGAGGACTTAAAATGGTCCATGATCCCAAAGGAGGAAATGTGTGTAGCATCCCATGACAAAGTGGCAAAGACACAAGCGTGCGTCTGCTTTGTGCTAGGGGTGTCTTAAAATGGTCCCCTGGAATTCTTTTAAAATAAGACTAAACTCTGCTAAAATCTGTGCAAGTTGGCATGTTTTGGCATAATTTTAAGTGCTTCAGAAAAGGAAACTTTTTCGGGGGAGGAAAATTTTTAGCCAAAGGTGGAAATCCGCCAAAAGGTGGAATATTTTTAACTCTGTACTATTACTTGTGCTAACCTTCAAAAGATAAATCCACTCACTCTGTTTGCAGGTCTTTCAGGAGTCTTACAGTCGACCATGGAAACTTCCATGGGACCGTCATGTTCTGTGGAGCAAGGGGCAGTACCGCGGCTGTCAGACACACTCATCTGCTGTATCCTCACTACCTGCCGTGGTTTCGGCTGTTCCTTCTGTACCAACACAAACATGAAACACACACCATACATTTCTTATTTTTACATGTATTCATAAATAGCTGATCTTGTTTCAGTTTTCACAGTACACAAAAATCTATGCAAAGGTGAAATTAAACAATTTTCCTGTTTGGGATTGATATATATATATTATATTTGATTTGATCTGATTGAATCATGTTTCCAGACCAGACAACCACAAAATTAAAACAAGATGTGCTAAATCTCTAAAACTAAGGTAATAAACCATCAAAATACCTTATAAATATTTCTAGGCTGGATTTGAAATATGATTATGCAAAAAGTAGAATGTGTCAAGAATACCTGAAAGTCAACATGCAAATTGAGCAGACACACAAAAAATCCACCAGACTGCAAGAAATTAACAGTAACACTTATACATGTACCCTGGACATTTCCAGACTCTTACTATTGATCAAACGCCAGAAGTATCGGTAGTCTCGTTTCTAGAACAACACAGAATACAAGCAGCGAAGCACACAATAAATCCCCAAAACTTCAAACCATCAGAAAATGCTGTACTCACAAACTCCACATGCCTGGGTGGCTTGTGGCTGGGCTTGATGCAGGGAGTGTGTGGAGGGCCCATTCGCTCACGATCATCTGCCACATTTGCCACGCTTGCATCTTTTAACCCATTGCCTTCCACCTTCATACAGCTGGTGATTTCGTTTTCAGGCGACGAATCAGCCACACTCTGCAAAACCTCCGGAGATTCATTCTCTGTTGGTGATTTTTCTCTCTTAAGTTCCAAGTTAGGGAGGTGGATTTTAAACGGTTCTTGGTGTTCCCCACTTCTGCCTCTGCCCACCTGGCTGCTGTTGGCTGACTCATCCTCAGGCTCGGTCTCGGGGGAACTGGCCAGCAGGCTGCTGTAGGCCTCTGGCAGGAACGGTCTCAAATGGCTGTCCCTCATCCTATATACTGGCGCCAAGCAGTCCAACAGCGACAAACCGGGTTGTGGCAAAGATGAGGTTTCCTGGTCCTCGTCATCGGATGGCACGGTGGAGGTGATACGGATCTTGCAGTGTGCGGATGTGCCTCTGTCAATGTCATCATGATCGCACTCCATGGACACTTCGTGTTGGTCTCCGACAGAGACATTCTGTGTATCGTCCCTGTCTGCAGATGTGGCGCTGCTCTTGCGGCGAGCAATTTCTTCCTCCGTGAGGACCATGACCCTCACTTCCTGTGTCAGTCCTGTGTGTGCCGTACCAGCATATCCCAAATTATCCATGGTCAGCTCTTCATAGATACGTTTCCGACATGGCTGTAACATCATATCTGACCGGTCAGCTTCGTCGCACTTTTTCTCATCATCAGTTTTATCGCTGGCACTGCTGTGCTGACTAATGGAAGATGAAGTCTCTACCGGCGCTTCTGCCACAGCTGTGAGCTTGTGCCCATGTTCGTGGTAACAAGTTCCGGAGTACTGCCTATCCTTGTCTTCGCTCAAGCTGATGTCCGAGTACGACCCTTCCCGGAAACTACGCAAGTTGCGAGCAGCGTACGAATTCCAGACAGACTCCGACGTGCGGTGTAACTGCGGAGTGTCGTCCGTCAAGCTCTCCTGCCTCGAGGAGGCTTTGTCGTGACTGAGACAGCTCAGGTCTCCACACTCCTTATCCCCTGGGGTGTGCGCGATGCTCGACAGGTCCCTGAAGTCGTGGCGTGTACTGGAAAAAACTTCATCCGTTGAGGACATGGAACAGGACTGGAGCGACGCATTTCTTTGGCACGTGATAGAGTCTTTTCCACACATTGTGCTGGACTGGCGCTTCAGGCTAGCAAACGCTTCTCTGCGTTCGTCTGCCGTTGGAGTTCCCCTGGAGTACTGCAGGGACTCTTGCAGGGTAGGAGTCAGGCTTTTCACTGGAGGGGTTGAGGTGTGACTGTGAACTTCTGCTGTCATTGGCGACCTGATTTTTTAAAACAGAAAAAAAAGCAAATGCATGAATCAAGATGGAGATGCTACATCAGTGTCAATACTCACATACATGTTGAGAACCCACAGATGTGAAGACAAGACATAAGGAAAGCACCAGATGGTTGGAGGTAAATGGACTGGCAGCTGCCTACATGACCCTGTACACTAACCCAATGCAATTCTCCTGTCAGGAAAGACCGCTTTTGCCCTAACAATAAAAATTCCCTAAACACAAAAAAGACAACAACCAACAAAAACAACAACAAAATAACAATTACCAATCAAACAAAAAACCAAAAACAACTAAACCTGAAAAACAGGAAGGACTGATAAAAAAAACAACAACGTGATAACGTGAATGTTCTATTAAATTGTGTGTTTTATTTTACCCATTTTACAGAAATCAGGCAGTCAAAAACTGTTGGAAAAGTGGATTTTACTCAAACCTTGGTGATATCATGGAGTGAGAGGTGAGTCGCTGATGGAGAGACCGCACCCTGGATCCGTGAGTGTCCGGGGTCAAGAGAATCCCGTTGACAAGGGGGCTCATGGGAGCGTCGGTGCTTTTAGAATCAGATTTCCGTCTGCAGGAGCCAAGGATGGACTTGCGTGTCTTGCTTGATCTGACCAGTGTGGCTTGCTCTTGGCTTGGCTTTGGAGCAGACTGTGGTGGGTGACACACGTTAGGACGACACACATTAGGACTGACACTACGATTGCTTTTTGTGCTTAACCGGTCCGTGTTCAGTTGCTTGACTGATGAAAATGGGATCTGAAGATTTCAATTAAAACTGCAATTTTGGCATGGGCTTTTAAGAGATCAAGACACTTAGCAGGCTACCTGGTTATTTAAATTCTGCTGTACACAGTAAGATCTCAGACCGCCAGGCAAAACCACTATCACCTTCGGTACTGTACTTACAAACATAAGCGATGACTTGAGGGAAAGAATCTGACCAGGAGTGCGGTACTTGTCGAGTTGAGACCTCGGGGTCAGCTGGTTAAGTGCGTTGGGAGTACCTGTTCACAGAAACGCACACACACACACACACACACACACACACACACACACACAAATGTAGTACATGTTTTACAGAAGGTTCCTGACCAAACATTATTTAACACCACAACAGGTGACTCAGGTGTATGGCCGTAAGAGGACGTAAATTCTGGACGGATACATTATTTCAAGACAAGTTGTCTCCCCACATTTAACATAAAACAAACCTTTATTCAGCTAGTAAAACTGCAAGTCTAGACAAAAGAGTCTGTCTGGGAAGGTCTTATCACTGTCTATCATCATGCCAAATTTGGTGCCTCTGGTATTTATAAATGTAGTTCCTGAGAAAACGCCAACATTAAACTTTGTCGCAGAGAGATGATGGGGGGTTATTATATAGACTCACTCTGTCACTCATGTTAGTCAAAAATTGAATGCTACTAATAAACCAGTCACTGTACAAGAAATGATCACTCACCCACATCAAGTGAGAACTTGGACAGGCCAAAATCTGTAAGTTTGATGTGACCCTGGGCTGAAATCAGCATGTTGTCTGGTTTCAGATCCCTGAAAGAATATTTGTAAAGACTTGACCATTTGATGAATAATCATGGTGGCAAACATAAATGACACAAACTAAGTCTGGTTAACTTTTATACATGACATCCTATTTACTTCCCTCTAACTCTTACAAGGCCAAGCAAAAATCACAAGTTCACTTAAATTGAAAACTTGAGATCACTAACAGCCACTCCAAGTCACTATTACACAATCTCGGGCGGCCTCGGGCCTAGCGCCAGCGGGGAAGGCCCACATCCTGTGTAATAGTGGCTTGAAGTGGCTTCTACTGGTGTGCAGTTGCTTGTTCTTTTTAACCAGTCTTAGGCCAAAAAAAAAAAAAAAAAAAAGTTGTTTCTGGTAACATGGCTAAAACTAGAGAGGCAGAAGCCTCCATGGCTCCCTTGTGACACAGGTCAAGGTCATTCACAAAAGTATGTTTGTAAAGCTCTTATCACTATCCATTATCATGCTAAGTAAAGTGTCTGGCGCTCTGAGTTCCTGGCAATATTACAATTTTCCCCGAAACAGTTTGTACAGCCTTGACCTTTGGTCAACGTCATTCAAATGAGATCTCATCAATGTCTATCGTCATGCCAAGTTTGATGCCTCTAGCATTTGTAGTTCCTCCGAAAACAGTAATGTTAAAATTCACAACAGACAGCTTTAATGACCTTGACCTTCAGTCAAGGTCATTCAGAAAGGTAGGTCTCACTGCTGTCTATCATCATGCCTCGTTTGGTGCCTCTACTTTGTTTGTTGTTTTGGAGAAAATGCCAAGGTTAAAGTTTCAAAAAAAAAACCGCTTGCATGACCTTGACCTTGACTAAAAGTCACTGAACACACGTATGTCTGTACAGGTGCTGCCAATGTCAATCATCGCACATAGTTTGATGCTTCTGATTCTTCTAGATACTGAGAAAATGCAAATGTAAAATTTCCGAACAGACTTTTAATGTCCTTGACCTTCAGTCAAGGTCATTTAAGATGGTATGTGTGCATAGGTCTTATCACTGTCTATCAGCATGCCAGGTTTGGCACCTCTGCTGTTCGTTGTTTCTGAGAAAATGCCAATGTTAAGGTTTCACAATACTATCTTGTACGGCCTTGACCTTGACAGAAGGTCACTGACTACATGTATATCTGTAAAGTTCTTATCAATGTCTATCATCATGCAAGGTTTAAAACCTCTGGCATTTGTAGATTACGAGAAAATGCCAATGTAAAATTTTCAAACAGAGAGCTTTAGTGACCTTGACCTTGGGTCAAGGTCATTCAAAATGATATGTTTTGAAAGGTCTTGTGGTTGTCTATCAGCATGCCAAGTTTGGTGCCTCTACTGTTTGTAGATTCTGAGAAAATGACAACGTTAAAGTTTTCTGGACACACACACACACACACACACACACACACACACACACACACAGACAGACAGACAGACAGACGACGGAGGGTTAATACATAGACTCCCATTGTTACACAAGGGAGCCAAAAATAGGGTAGGTAGGTAGGGTTTTTTTTTTGTTGTTTTGTTTTTTGGTGGTTGTTGTTGATTTAACCCCCCCCCCCCCCCCACATACACACATATCCAAGAACAAAGAAACAGGGTATTAATAAGAAATGATGCTCTGTGAAACTGCATTTAATATCATAACACACTATCTTACCACATTTCGTTCTAATCTTGGGTCCGTGATGGTGCACGACTTCCCTGACGACAGGCACATGAAAACCGAAACTGGTCATGCTTTTATTTTTTCTTCTTTTTTTTTCTTTCCAGCAGCCCCCAAAAATTTTTAGGGTCGGGGGTGGGGGGTGGGGGAAATAAGGGTTGGTCGGGTTACCAGAAACAACATTTTTTTTTTTTTTTTTTTTGGCCTTATCAGGTGTGGTCAGAATCGGGCTCTTAGGAGGTACCGGAAGGCAACCGAAGTGTTACCTCCTCTACTCAGTAGATGTGCCAGCCAGGTGCACATCACAACGTAGCAAGGAGAACTTTTAACTTTAAGTCAAAGAGCAGTTGTAACACTGACTGACCTGTGAATGATGCCGTGACTGTGCAGATGCTCCAAGGCCAGCGTGACTTCAGCCGTGTAGAAACAGGACACATCCTCCCCGAGGAAACCATACACAGCCAGCATGCTCTTCACGTCACCTCCAACAAGGTACTCCATCACCTTTGTAAAAATTTATAAACAGAAGGAAAAGTGCAGTGTTTCTGATACGTGTCACACCAAAGTGTCCCAGGGGCCCTCTTCCAGGTTTTAACGGAGTCCTTTTGCAATTTCTGAGAGTCCATTAGTAACACTAACAGTACTAATAGTACCTGTAATACAGGTTTTTTTGTTGTTGTTTTTTTTATCACCCCTCCACTGCTTCTGTCTCTGGCAGTGGGTTCCAGGGATGTCACTGGTGCCCGGACACAGGACTATGACCGATAGACTTGGCCAAATGTCCGATGAAAAAACTGTCCAGCAGGACAGATGTCCGATAGTTTATTTCAAGAGGTCATATGTCTGATTGCGTTTCTGTTGATCGCGGACAAACTAGTGACATTTTTCCGAGTGAGGGCTGCCGCCTTGCGCTACTCAGGGAGCTTGCTCGCTTGCGCAGAGAATATTTTTAGTTGCACGCACGTAAAGCGAGTAACTTGTGGTATTCCCTAAAAGAAGCCCACTGATTGGCAAAGAGATTAACCCTGACCTGTGTTTATGTGGTTCCTGTTTTACAATGCTTTATTGTCGCACGCCAGAATGACCTATTGTTTCGTTCCATTTCAGGACAAATGTCCTATTCATCTGCCACCTTCCAGGACATTTGTCCTATAGGTTTCAGGCTCCAGTGACATCCCTGGGGTTCACGTCTTACATCACACTATATTCACAGTTTCAGACTTGCCGGTCTCTTCTTCTGGCCAGTCGATGAACTTTGGGTCAAATCATCACTACTACACTAGTCATCGCTACTTAGGCAGCTGTTCTGTCGTCAGCTTTTAGCAAAGATTGTTCAGATGGACAGGGCGGTACCAGAAACAGGTGTGCATCCGTGGGACAGTGACACAAATTTTCTGCGTCATTTTTGGATTTCTGTGCGTATTTCACACAACGTAGAATAATCGGAAACACTGAAGTGAACAACTAAACTGATCAAGGGGATTACGGCAGCAAGTCTACAACTTAGGGTGTGCTCCACTATTCCCAATATACTGCCAACCTAGTGTTAAAATGCAGTTAATTCAACTCACCAGATAAATGTTCTGTTTTGACTGTAGAGAGTAGAAAAGCTGGACGATAAAGGGACTGTGTGTCATGGCCAAGGCATCTCTCTCTGTTGTTACTGCACGAAAAGGCAAAGGATAAACATTAGCAAACCGAAATGTACACGATTGTTTTCCCTTTTTTCCACACAGTACTTTATTATGCCTTTTGGGATATTCGGGCTGCCTCCCCCGGGGGAAGGCTGTCACCACAGTGCAGTGCCACCCAATACCTATCCTTTTTTTTTCTTAAATTTTTACATGGCAGAGGTTTGTTAGTTTTGTCATGAGTATGTCAAACATCACGAGCAATATGAGTTGAAGATCACCCACGTGGTCCAAGTGAGCAGTGGACCACACATGACAGCTAAGACTTAGTTATTAACTTAGTAAGACCTTTGGTTTGGGTCAACCAGGCTCCCAGTGGAATCAAGAAGCACAGCATCATTTTTAATTTTAGGGCTCACTGCAGAAATAGCATGACTGTGCTGTCACTGTCAACAACTATTTCCTGCCACATGTGACAGCGATCGTCAAATGCGCTCGCCCGCTCACTTTCGCTACCAAATTTACCGTCGGGCGAGTGAAAGCTCCGGTAGCGGTAGCCTGAATGGCGAGCAGGAATTCTGAGATGAATCTGAACCTAGCAGCCACTCCGGCTTCCAGAAGTTTTTTTTTGGGGCTACCAGTTTTGTTCAGGGCGGTAGCCTGAATGGCTACCATGGTCCTGACACATTTGATGATCGCTGATGTGAAGTACTCTGACAACAATGTCGTAACTGACCTTGTGCGATTAGATTCTTGTTAATAAGATCCGCCTTCTTCATCACCTTCACAGCGTACAACTTGCTGGGGTCCGTTTTCTTGTGCCCCAAGAAAACTTTCCTAAAGACAAGACCATGTCACTATTAAATTTTATCAGTGATGTCACGTCAGTCTTAGTACTCGTACAGAATCAGGTTTCAATAAATACAGGTACCGCACATACATGTACATTTGTACCACAAACCCTAACCCAAACAAACAGTACTAAAAGTAATATGCAGTGACTTTTATGCCTACAGAGGCAATGTATCAAAAGCAGTAACAATCATAATGAATGACAATTTGCCTTTCTTACACGTATAGCGATAAAGGTTGACAGAAGTTGAAAAGACTTACCCGAAGGCACCCCTGCTGATTGGTTTGAGAAGTTCAAAGTCATCAACAGTGGGTGGCTGTGACAAGAAATATTTGGACAAACATAAATCTATACACTGTACAAAGCAGACTGTAGTTTTACCAACTGATTCCATAGTACAGAGACATACAGTATGTTATTGTTATGACATACTGTCTCTGCATGGTATTGGCAGAAACCTCAAGAATTTCACTCATGGTTATTAATAATAGTGCCCAAGTACTGAAGCAGGCAAAATAATATTATTTTGCCTGCTTCAGTACTTGGGCACTAACCAAAATTTAAAAAATTTTACATTTTGCAATGCACGACAGCTGACACTCAGACCTGTTTTAGTGTTTACTCGCGGTTTTGCTGTATCTGGTCATTACAAACAGGGGTTGTGAAAGTATGAAGCTATTTTACGTCCTACTTCTAGAGCTCCACGGGTGAATCAAAATCCTAGAGGCTAGACCAATAGCGGGCAATACTGAGCCCAGTTTACTTCTCCGAACCTCACTTCCTGTCACAAGGGCAGGTGACACCATAGCACACCACTAACCTATGTCTAAGTGAAGTAGCTTGACAAGAAATAAGACAAACGAGCAAACCCTTCACTGATACTGGTATCGGTGTCGATTCATATGATTCATTACTGGCACTCACGTTTGATTTAGCTTTTGCGTTTGCCTGCTTGCTGTCGCGTGAAGGTCCATATTCGCTGCCCGACAAGGAAGATCTTCTGTCTGTTCCTACCGAAGTGTCAGTGGTTGGATCTGCGTTCTCCTTTCCGGGATGCAGATTATCCATATTTATTGGATTCTGATGTCATGCTCGTGTAAAATTAATCCAACTCTTGCACGCTTTCCTTTTCGATTTTTCCAACTCATGTTTTGGAATGACCGCCTTTGAGCACCTTTCAAGACTCCCGAGGTCAAAGATGACTAGGGGAAGCCACTCGCAAAGCCTTGCTGAGAAAACGAAAGTAGGTTGTGTCGTAGACCGTTCCTCAAAATGCTCAGTATGGAATACAAGATTATGCAGTCCACTTAGTTCTTTGTATAACAGACAGCTAGACCCATTCCCTCCTCTCACACACACACACACACACACACACACACACACAAACACACACACACACACAAACACACACACACACACACACACACACACACTGACACCTTAGAAAGCAAAAAAATCAATGCCAACACTGACACAGAATGAAACTGAAATTACTTTATTTGATTATCACAGACAGCTTGACATAATCATATCAGCCCTACTATCCAAATTAAAGCTGAAATATCAGACAGCACGTTATCACACAAAATGGCAATTACTTATATATTTTTCTAACTAAAGACATACTTTGTGTGAACTGCAAACAGTAATGGCACAGGCCAGCAATATAGTTTGCAGCAGAAAATAAAAATTGCATCAGTATGATATTCACTCTCTGACTGATGGTGACAGTAAATACAGTCAAACCTGTGTAAGGCGGTCACCCAAGGGACTGGGTCAAACTGACCACCTTAGACAGGTGGCCGGGTTATCCAGGGTGTCATGTCAACAGCTAGTGTGTCAGGGGATCCTCAGGGGTGACCAGGTTAGACAGTGGTTTGGCTTATACAGGTGACCGCCTTGGCAGGTTCGACTGTAGAACCATCACAATAGTACTAGGTAACAGTTCTATTTGTGACTCCACAAGTATGTGTAATTTCAAATACTGAATTATGCATGACAAGAGAGGTTGCAGAGCAACCACCTATTTTCAAGAGGGTATTTCTTGAGTACTTTAGATGAACTTTCCTTGAGTTGTAACCTTCCGCCGGCAAACAAAATTTCTCATATTCATTGTATCATTAGTAGTGTAATATATGTTGTATGCTGCTACTGACAAAAAACAACTCTGACCTCATCAGCTGGCTCACTTTCAAAACACTTCTTGTAGTCCAAGTGACACCAGGGAATATTTCTAACATCACAGATCGAACAGGGCTGTTTATGATATATGACAATAAATTCATATTTTACGACAAACAATCAAAAACAAACAAACAAACAATCTCACATACATAAATCAGACTGAACATCTCAGGAAACAGTTTGATACCACTGTGCATAGCCAAGGTAATTTGGGTTATACTGTACCGGTACCTGCAACTGAAAACATAGCCATGTACATGTAGCATGAATGTGAAATAAATCATCTGAAAATATCGTCCTTGACATGAAAAGCAAAAGAGATAAATAAAGAATGACTGTTTAATACAGCAAAAATCTCACATTAACAGATTATATATTTTACATTTTTGCATCAAATAGCCATGACACATACGCCCACGCACGCACGCGCGCACACACACACACACACACACACACACACACACACACACACACACACACACAAACAGATGGCAGTAAAACCTAGTGCTCTCTCCCTCTCTCTCTCTCTCCCCCTCTCTCTCTCTCTCTCTTCCAGTGAATTTGAATGATTGTGTAATAACTATATAAGCAACACAACCACAAGCATAATACATCGTAACAATCAAGCATACACACGTACATTGTCTAGATGGGTAAAACACAACATGAAACACTTAGCCAACAGGCGCACATAAGACTTGCTATAGCAGAACATCTACATGTACAAATGTACATCCACTGGTATCATGTCTTAACTTTTGTATTTTACAAAGAGCATGAAGTGTTTTTACCTGTGCAGACATTAAACACTTACAGGTACATGTCCAAATACTACACTTCACAGACTTGATGAGCATACAAAAAAAGTGTGCATTATTTGCAAGTTACATATACATGTGTAGGGGTGCAAAATTTTCTCTGTGTATGGTAAATTAATCAATTGATATGTACATATGTACATCACAATGATGTTGGTCCTCACTAATACATCTAGGATGGGGAATGCTTACAATGATTGTGGGCGCCTGGCCAGTACAGGTTTTTAGTCCTCGTCATCAGGCACACAAATACATGTGCATCACAAAATAAATGCATGTTTAACTTTTTAGGAAGCAAAGCTGTCATAATTCTATGGCACACCTCTGGCATACATAGTGATATTATTACCAGTTAAGGACATTTTGTACTCTAAACCAACTGGAAACACCATACAAGTATGTGATATGTTACAAAGACAGCTCTACCAAATGAATATGAAGACTTTTTTGTTAAGCTTTTGATAGTTAACTTCTGTTGAGTCTGTTTGTGTGTATTATAAGCCGTTTGACGTTGCTGCACCTGCCAAATTGGGTGTTAGAGTGGGTGCAAATAGTGTGTGTGTGTGTGTGTGTGTGTGTGTGTGTGTGTGTGTGTGTGTGTGTGCTTCAGGCGCAGCGAGTCCTTTTATTTGGAGAGCAGCACTTTATAAAAACTATGTAATATTATTATTTTTTAATATTAATATTCTATCACATAATTATGATATATATGTACCAACTTCTGACTATATTCACTTATGGGATCTATATACATAAAAAGTAGTGGTACATGTAGTTAAAAAAAAAAAAAAAAATACTGATCATATGGTGGGGTACATGATTTTTGTGTTTTGTTTTTTTTAATCAATCTGTACCAATGCCTTTTGAAACGACCACCATGCATGATGTTCCTAACCACAGGAGCTTCATCAAATGCTCATACCCTCCGAGAAGAATTTCAGGGAATTTGAGGGCGTGCAGGGTAGTGTGCCCCCTAATTCACTCACTAGAGATACCCGCTTCCTTTAGTCATATTTCCTTAATCCAATCATGCTCTTTTCATAACGTCTCTTCACTCATTCCTGCTGCATCCGTCTCAGCTCTTTCCTCACTTGTTGCATCAGTTCATCACGACCCAGGAACATCAATGGACCTGGGGCACCGGGCGGTGGGATGGCTGAAACCGGCACCCCGGTGTTGGGTAATACTGTCACCGGGTTGTAGTAGCCCTGACTGATGACTGGCATTTGCGTCGGGGTCCACGCGGTGCCCGGCACTGGCTGCGGAGCTAGCACACAAGCCTCATTCAGAAGTGAGCCGAGTCTCTCGCGATCGGAATGGTGTTGTTGGTGAGCGGGGGCGCCAGTGGTAGCGCTGGATGTTTTGACAGCAAATGTGCTGTTGACGAGATGTTGAGCCTGTTGTTCGACTTGCTGCTGGTGTGTGTATGCCATCACTTCCTGCTGCTGGCGCAACAGTAACTGTTGTCTTGACAAGGCCGTGTCCCGCAGTTCCTGCAGTACAATGAAAGAAAAATGACAGGGTTGAGCTGGGGTGGGATTTTGCTCATTACACACCGGCTTTTTGTGTGTGTGCAGGATCAATCATAACCATAGTGTTTTGCCTTTCTTTACATGTCTGTCAAGTGTGTTACATGTCCATTTCTCACAAAAGAGTAGGCCTGCAAGAGACACATGCGTCCAAGAAAAAAAGAAATGCGTACGGCATGATGTTGCTACAACACACTTTCCCGGAGGAGGTAGAGCAAGAGACATAACAATCATGAAATGAAAAATGAAAACAAAAAAAGAATACCTACTATTTCCTTTAATTATAATTTGACTTCAGATTGAAAATGATTAAACATCATAACCTTATAAAAGACTGACAGTTTACATATTTTCTGATTTCACACATTTTCATGATATCACAAATGTTTGGTATCATTCTAATTTTACCCTACGAATTACGCAGAAAGCGATGCATGCACAAACATAAACATCCTTCTTTACCTTGTAACTGTTCAATCAATACATAGTAAAACTGTATTCAGTATTGTTTTAATATCTTTAAGTGACTCACAGCCTGCCTTCGCTGATCTGGATCCATTGCACCATAGGAAACACGAGGCTGTGCTCGCATGTGCCGTGCTGGTTTGTGGTACGCCTGTGACAAAAATGCAGATGTACATTGCAATCAACAGCTGCATGGATACAAATTCAACTGTTAAGAAATCAAACTAAAACAAGTGCTAACTCTTTAAAAATGACATCACAAATCCTTTCAAATTTTGTGTGTGTGTGTGTGTGTTTGTTTGTTTTTTAGTTTAGTTTTTGTAATTGTTTTTACACATATTATTTATATATATTTCTCTATTTTTGCTGGCCAGTGACTTGTACAGTCAACAGTGGATGTCATCTGCACAAAATGTAGGAGCCACAAAAGATAGATGCAGAGGAAAATAACTGTAAATACACCCCCCCCCCCACCCCCTCCACGCACACACACAAGGCTTTTACGGGTGGGGTGGGGTGGGGTGGGGGGGGGGGGTAGTGGTGGTGTGAGGGATGGCAGGAAGCAAACCCAAGTGAGAGATCATATTTGCTCTACACGTACCTGTATGTCAGTTCCCTGTCTAAAATCATCATCCTGAAAAGAGAAAAAACATACAATGAGTGATTTTCCAAAGGACAAAAACAAAAAACAAACACGCTCCCCACCCAAACTCATGTAGCTCTAACTCTGTATATATGGATGACATGATGCTCCAGTTGACATTGCAACATTTTTTTCTCTACTGAAGAAAATCTGATATTAACTCATTACAGCCCAAATCTGACCACCCCCTGCCCACTATATCATACAACTGTTTAAAAAGAATGAGCCACTGCACACCAGTAGGAGCCACTTCAAGCCACTATTACGCAAGGTGTCGGCCTTCCCTGCTAGGCTGCAGACCACTGTAGATTGCATGATAGTGGTTTCTAGTGATCTGAAGATTTCAGTTAAAACTGCGATTTTTTCATGGGCTTTCAAGAGTTAAGAACTGTAATCTACTAGTCTCACCTTGCGATCACTGCAACTCAGCTATAAACAAAAGCAAGCATACGTCGCCATAACGGCACAGTTTGTGGCCTGAATTATGTGCATTACCTCCGGTGGAGCCTGCGGACTTTCTTCCAGCACATTTCTCCTGAACTTGACAGGCAGTGTCACTTGTCTGTCTTGGTGCTGCGGCAAGATCTGACTCATCTTGGCAAAAGGCTCTATCCTCATCATGGGAGGCAACTGAAACAACAACGGGAAATTGTTAACACATTTCATGCTGCAAACTTGGATTTCCTCTTGTTGCGTTTCTCTTTCGACTGCTTTGTAGTTTTGGCTTGATTGGAACGCTACAAATGTGAAGCAGACAAGAGTAATGGTTCTTTAAAGTCTGTTTCGCAAGGGAAAATTCTTTACATATATGTGCTACTGGACAGATCTGGAAAGGTTCGTGTGTTTGCTTCACAGAGAAGACACATGTACATGTAGTCAGACAAGTGACGACTCCATTCAGCAAGCCCCCCAGGCCAAAGCCCCGCCCCATTACTCCGCCATATATACGTAAAACACAGTACGTCCATGATGTCATTTAATGCAAAAAGAGTGATTTCAAGATGAAAGAGATTGACGTGATGGTCGTTTTCCTGAATTGATGTAAATGGACTTACCGCTTTCTTTTCACGTTTCAGTCATCAGTATCAAACTACATGTGCTTCTCTCGTTGTAGTGTCTGGCAAAAAGTTTGCCAGGCCATGACATGTGTTGTGCTCATTATGCTGTGAGACGCGAATGGCTGAATTCCGGGGGCTCAGCCCTTTTGATTGACAGGAGTGGAGTCGTCCATTGCTGATCAGGGGACTATAGGTTGCTGCATAACTTACACTGCAGGACATCGGTCACTGACTGATTCATTTTTTAAATGTCTGATTGCTTTCTTACCAAGGTGGACATATATATATATATATGTCCTATTATTCTGCATCACGGTGGACAGTACTGAAGACAAATGAGCTACATGTTTTGGCTTTTACAGTCGGCCACGACATTTGTCCTATAATAGTTTCCACGGACATGAAGCTTTGCATTGTATGAAATGTGTTAATAGAAATAATGATAATACTTATTATAAATGGTATTTGTAGGGTGCATTAATTTCTTTAGACAAAAACTCACTGCGCCAACACTCACTGACACTCATGCACATTTTACAAAGATGGACGACACACACTGGTGAAACTGACAAGTTATACAGGAAATTACTGGAAGGCTTTGCAGAATCGATAAGAATGTTTTTAGACTGCTCTTAAAAACAGAGAGAGTGGGCGCATTTTTCACAGCGGGAGGTGAAAGCTTATCTGATTCCCAAGAACTCACTTTTGAAAGCTCCCTGTGCGTAGATACAAAGTCATGGTTTATCTCATCACTCAAAAACCAGACAAACAATGAACTCGCTGTTCGTGCATGCAGCGTACCCGGTTTAGCATTCAACAGCTACTGTGTGCCACAAGTGTGATTTGACACTGCAAGGAACTCTAGCACTGATAACATTATCATATGTCTCTGCTGCACCTCCTATGTTCATACCTCAGTATCTCTTCTGTAGAAAAAGTAACCTACCTCTTCTTCCATCTGTTCTTCCTCCATACTGACGTCTGATTGAATCAGTCGCTCTGTAGAGGCTGCAGAAGGAAAGCTGGTTGGAGCGCTTATGTGTGTTGGATCTGTTCTGCCTGATTTTCTGTAACACACCAGACACAAAGAAACTATCATCAAAAAAACCAACAACCAAAGAAAAAAAGAAGAAGTAACAACATACAACAACAACACAAATACAGCAATAACCAAAATAAACTGAAAAAACAAAAACAGAGACACAGAGAAGTCTATGTCTGAGAAGGAGAAAAGTGCAACCCCCCCCCCCCCAAAAAAAAAACAAACAAAACAAAACAAAAACAAAAACAACAACAAACAAACAAAAAAACAAAACAAAACAAAAAAAAACGCAGCAAATGAAGCAGTTACTCCATGAGTTTTGCTGAAGTGTCAGCACTGTTCCACAATTTTCAACAACGCTGAAGACAGGTTCAGAAGCCAAAAAGTATACAATTGTGAACGCTTCTACGTGAAGCCAGTAAGGTAAACGGGTCCAAATAATCAGATACATGATCATAAACAGGCCTGCTCTGTGAATATAATGCATGCTCTCACAGTTATACGTGGAAAAATGGCGTTTACGGCGACCGAACCGATCCGACGAGTACCGGTTGCTGAACAATGTAGCAGAGCGAATCAATCGAGGCTTCTTGCTGTCACTCAGTGACCCGTGCAAACTCGGCGTTGCCACTTCACTTTTTGTGCTACTGAACGCAGCTGTTGCGATTTCCTTTTCTTACGGTTCGGAGTCGGACTGAAAAACAGCATGAAAATGTGACAATAACAGTACACTTCCCACCTTGAGATCTGCCGCCCTCAGTGTCGACTACTTGTCCTGAAACGTGATCATGATGATTTGGAACCAGACGTGCGCAGCCGACACCTATACCACCTGTATTGTTGACATGTCGCTACGGCAGCTTGCCGGAAGGAGGTACATGGAACAGCCTAACATAGTTAGCTCCCTTACCCCGGTTGAAAAGGATTCGCGGTGGCCCAAAGGGTCTACTGGTCATTATCACGAAAGAGTCAAATTTTATGTATCTCGGTTATATACCTGAACTTTTTTCCGGCACCGTGGGGCTTTATTTCTCTAAACAAAACTGAACGTTAGTTTTGTCCCCCAGCCGATCAGTGCCAGATCGGTGGCTGGTTACTACTATGGGCCACTGTTTTCAGGTCAGATTCACTCAGTGTCGGAGTTCGAGTCAGTGTCACGGTCACTGATCACGGTCAAGTTGATCGCAATGTGTCCGCCTGTTGTTCTGTAGACACGTCAGGCTGGGGGACTTTCTGTCACACAACGTCGCGGTTTTATGATACACGTGTCGGCCATCTTACCGCTTTTTATGTACACGTACCAGTCCACCTTGCCGGCCACCCGCCGGCGACAGGCGGATCCGCAAACTTTCAAGATGGATGGCAATCAGGGCCATGGCAGGTAACTCAGCCCCCCCCCCCCCCCCGCGCCATCTCTCACTCTCCGCTCTCTCTGTGACCCTTAGTGCCAGTGCTAACGATGCCAACCAGAAAGAGGCCTAAACTCAGTACACATATATAAAAATGTGTTGCTACACGCCACTTACTACACCACGACACCCCACTTACTACACCACGACACCCCACTTACTACACCACGACACCCCACTTACTACACCACGACACCCCACTTACTACACCACGACACCCCACTTACTACACCACGACACCCCACTTACTACACCACGACACCCCACTTACTACACCACGACACCCCACTTGCTACACCACTACACCCCACTTACTACACCGATCGAGAGAAACCGATCAAGCATTACAGAAATAAAGAAATGCCCTCAGCTCGCGCGACGATTTCTGCCAGTTCCCAGCGAAAGAATTCAATTAGCCCCACTCTCCTTCTAACCGTATTTGAATACCAGTCTGGACGATTGGCACCCACAATACGTTAATGCCGTCCTTTTTAACTGGCTCAAGCGGAAGAGCGTCGCTCCTGTGGCCCCTTTTTTCTCTAATTATTTCCTGACAAGGTCCTGAAGTTTTACCCTTTTTAAAAAAAAAAAAAAATAGAGAATAAAAAGAACACTGGCAATCACTCATGAACAGTGATTTAGTCAAAGTCATGAGAAGCCGAAAAGAAGTGTTAAAATCACTGAACCACTCACCGTTTGGCCTTGGTTCTCTTCTCTTCCTTCGGGGTCTGCGTTCTTACGTTCACCGTGTTCCTGCCCACTGCTACCGACTTCTTCTTCGCTGACGTCACGGTGACGCCACTGTCCGTACTGACGTCACTGTTTGACGCAAACGACGTCTGTGTCTGCATCGTGCGCGTGGCGGTGGCCGAGTACCCCTCCTTGGAGAGCTCTTCCTGCGACTTGACTGCCCGCGCGTCCAGTAACAAGCCACAATCATCGCCTGCAGGGTCTTTGAAGGAGTCAGCGGTCTGGACGCTGCTGTCTAGCGTGGCAGGAGGTCCTGGGCGGGATTTTTTCAGGTTGCTTTTGGAGGGTGTTCGCTTGGTCGGGGCACTGGGATCGAGGTTCAGCCTGGATTGTGCACCTCCGCCACCATCTCCTTGCACGTCCGTCTGCCTCTGTTCGGCGTTCACCGGGCTGGCGCACGTGCTGGAGCTGCCGAGGCGGTCACGTGACCCGCCGCGTGACATGGGCACGACGACGGTGAACTCGTCCGAGGCGTCCGTGTGGTGCGTGTCCTCATCACGTGATTCCTCGAGATCGACGCTGGTGGTGTCGTGTGACCCGGGCAGGGTCTGGGCCGAGTCCGCTAGCGCCGACACCAGGGTCGACTGCGTCATGGAGTTGTACTCGGGTGTGGTGCTTCGCTTCCGCTTCCTGATGGACTCGCGCAGCTTGCCGACGAAGGACGTCCTGGGTTTGGCCCGAGGCAGCGGCGGCGGTGAGTCTTGCTTGCCAGCCGGTGGAGAACGTGACCGCTCCGAGTCCTGCAGTTGTTCCCCGTCCACGTTCCTTTCTTCCATGGCGAAGCTTTCCGTGGATCTGTCGTGATCTCCGTGTTCCCCGTCTCTCCCGTCAATGTCCGACTCCGGCAGTCTCAGGGCCTGGAGGTACTCTTTGTACGGCTCTTGTGGGACCTCCAGGTGCCTGGACCTGGCTCTCTGTTTCCTCTTCTTTTCTTCCTTGCTGCCTGCTTCTCTGCTGCTTCTGGACGCGGACTGTTTACTGTACAGGAACGTGTCTGACCTCGCCATGCTCTCAACCGACTCCACCGACCCGCGTGGGCGGGCGTGGTCACCCTGAAGCCACTTGTCGATCATGTGGCGCTTGGAGTCCAGAGTGTCCTCCTTGGTGGGAGCGAAGGTGGTAATGTCGGACTTGCGGCTGGATTTGGATTTGGACTTGGACGGTCGGCGGAAGTTGGGGTCGGGGGTCGGGTGGGGGGTCAGGTCCACGATCTCGCCCCGCTCCACGTCCACGTGCAAGTTGTAGTCGTCAAGGGATTCACCACGCTTAGAAAAAAAAATGCGAGAGTTTAGCTGATACTTCTGTTATTTTTTGTTAGGACAGTCAGACAGGGAGAGTATCTGTGTACTTTATACATGAAGTGGAAATGCTTTCCAAGTTCAAGTTCAAGTTTTTAATTTCTTCCAAACCGGGCCCATGGGAGCATGTGAAGAAAAAATAAACACAACAAAACGGAACAGCAGCAAATGAACAAATAAGTGAATAAAGAAAATAAAAAAGGAAGAAAAAGACACACAAAAAAAAGAACGAGACACAAGAAAAAAAATGACAAAAGCAAAATACAAAAGTAAAATGCACACATGCTTCCTTGAAAAGAAAAGAAAGGAGAAAAAAAAAAAGACCACCCAGGTCCACACACACACACACACACACACACACACACACACACACACACACACACACACGTGACAAAACTGAGCAAAGTGGGATGCCTGAAAAACCAAGACTAGTCCTGGAGATATAAATACGTGGTCTAAACACAGTAAAAGACAATCTCGTAGTTAGGTAATGTGGTGCAGACTGGATAATGCTGTGGGGGTGTTTAGTATACACACCTGATACTTCGTAGGCACGACGTCAGCAGGGGAAGCCGGGGGCGGGGGACGACACGCACGGAGCAGGAAGACGGACAACACGACCATGAGGAGGAGCAGAAGGATGCTGGGCAGCACTATGGCAACCACGAACAGCACTCCCGCCCCGTCATCGAACTCCCCGGGCTGGGTGGGGCTCACGGCGTACACCGGTCGTACGTAGCTGGAGACAACCTGAAACAGTCATTGTAGGTACGCATTAGTTGTTGTTGTGGTTGTTGTTGTTGTTGCTGTTGTTTTTTGTTCAGATCATCCTATGAAATCTTGTTTTGAAGGAAAGAAACACACACACACACACACACACACACACACACACACACACACACACACACACTACAACGAGGGAAGCACATCATTGTAGTTTGATATGACTAACACGTGGGAAGACAGCACTAAGTCAACTGACGTCATTTGAGGAAAAAAAAAACACTACGTCAGTCTCTTTCATCTTAAAATCACCCCTTTCCCCATACAATGGTTGCTGACTTGTTGGCGTCAACCCTGTCGCACAACTCTTCTTCTAATCATTATTCTTCATCTTTCCAGAAACTCAAACAAATAAAGGAATCTTCCCCTTGTAATTTTAACTCCACAAATTCTGAATCTTACAACTCTCTGTTTAGCTTAGCTGAGCTTCAGCAGGCTCTGCAGAAGAGTAATGACTCTGCTGCTGATTTGGACACTGTCCATTATCAGCTTTTAACTCATCTTCCTGAGGAAGCTCTCTCTGTCCTTCTTTCCGTCTATAACCATATTTGGACCACTGGCGTCTTTCCGCCCTCATGGCGGGAGGCGGTGGTGGTTCCAATTCCTAAACCTGGGAGGGATCATTCTGATCCGGGCAATTATCGACCTATCGCCCTGACTAGCTGTCTCTGTAAGACCATGGAGCGGCTGGTCAATGCTCGTCTTGTTTGGGTTCTTGAGTCGGAAGGACTCCTGTCTGACCTGCAGTGTGGGTTCAGGCAGGGCCGAAGCACCGTGGACCATCTGGTCCGCTTCGAGTCCTTCATAAGGGACGGCTTTATTAATAAGCAGCATATAGTAGCCATATTTTTCGACCTCGAGAAGGCCTATGACACTACATGGAGGTATGGCATATTGTCAGACTTACATGACATAGGTTTCCGAGGTCGGTTACCTATTTTTATTGATAAATTTTTAACTGGGCGGTCCTTTAGAGTCCGTGTTGGTTCTACTCTTTCAGATTGTCAGGAGCAGGAGATGGGTGTGCCTCAGGGCAGCATCCTCTCCCCCGTCCTTTTTAGCCTCAAAATAAATAACATAGTTAAATCAGTAACTAAAGGCACGGATGCTTCTCTGTTCGTTGACGACTTCGCCCTTTGTGTCAAAGGCAAGTCGCTTCACCGAGTGGAGAGGCATCTGCAGCTTTGTGTAAATAGTGTTCAAAAATGGGTTTCTGATAACGGTTTTAAGTTTTCTCCATCCAAAACAGTATGCATGCACTTCACCAAAATCCATGGGGTCTTTCCCGAACCCGATCTTTCTATTGATGGCTCTCCCATCAAAGTTGTCCAGGAGGCAAAGTTCCTTGGTCTTATCTTTGACCGCAGACTCACCTTTCTTAGTCACATCAAACATCTGCGAGCTTCGTGTATGAAGGCACTGGACGTCCTTCGGGTCGTGGGTCACACCGACTGGGGTGGTGACCGCACCGTCCTGCTGCGTTTGTACCGAGCTCTTGTTCGTTCCAAGCTGGACTATGGGTGCATTGTTTATAGCTCTGCATCCAAGTCCACTCTTAAACTCCTCAATACTGTTCATCATGAAGGTCTTCGCATTTGTCTGGGCACCTTCAGAACGTCCCCAGTTCATAGTCTGTACGCTGAGGCGGGTGAACCCTCTCTGGCGCTCCGCCGCACTCGCCTCATGCTCAACTATGTCCTGAAGCTGAAGGCCAACCCGGACAACCCTGCCTATAACTGTGTGTTTAAACCAGATTTTGAGGATCTTCATGATGTCCATAAAAACGAACCTAAACCCCTGTCCCTCCGCGTCCGACCCCTTCTACAGGCGGCCGGAGTGGACATCAATTCTGTTGAAGAGTCTGTTTTTCCCGCCACGCCTCCTTGGACCCTTCCCATCCCCGAAGTCAGGCTGGACCTGACTACTTATAGAAAGGCCGAGACCCCTAACCCTATCTATTTTCACGGGCTGCAGCAGATCCTGGCCGACTTCCCGGGCTTCCGTCGGATCTTCACTGACGGTTCCAAGTCGTGGGATGGTCGTGTTGGGGCTGCTGCCGTCATGGATGGTTTTTCTTTTACCCGCCGTTTAGTGGATAATAGTTCGGTGTATAGTGCCGAGTTGCGGGCCATTTTACTCGCACTTCGGCACGTATACCAGTCCAAAGATCCGAATTTTTTAATCTTATCAGATTCATTGTCGGCTCTCCAGGCTCTGCATGGCAGGAGATTGGATCACCCACTTCTGGTGCTGATCCATGAACTGCATGCATCCTTGATTGCCGACAACAAGGACATTGTTTTTATCTGGATTCCAGGTCATGTGGGCATCCGAGGAAACAGGTGCGCTGACCGGGCTGCGAACGCTGCCCGCGATGGCCCTGTGGAGGCTGAGCGCATGGCCTGTAGTGATTTTAAACCTCTAGTTTCCAAGTTTGTTCAAAGGGAGTGGCAGACCCAATGGGCTGCCCTCCCGGAGAACAAACTGTACAAAGTTTTACCAAATCTCTGTGATAGCCTCCCTCGTTGCCGTCCTAATCGGCGCGAGGAGGTAGTGGAGGGAGTGGCAGACCCAATGGGCTGCCCTCCCGGAGAACAAACTGTACAAAGTTTTACCAAATCTCTGTGATAGCCTCCCTCGTTGCCGTCCTAATCGGCGCGAGGAGGTAGTTCTTAGCCGGCTCCACATTGGGCACACACACATCACGCATTCCCATCTGCTGAAAGGGGAAGATCCCCCCTGGTGTGTCCCGTGTGATGAGCCTTTCACTGTTAGTCATTTTTTAATCTCCTGTTGGGATCTCTCCGAGATCCGCGGGAAACACTACTCTGTCGATTCATTGAAGGTGTTGTTCAGGGATGTCCCCCCTGACAACATCTTCAATTTTCTGAAAGAGGTCAACCTCTTCTACAAAATATAGTCTTGTTTAAATATGACTTGCACTGACCTCAGTTTCCCAGTCCTTAAGTCTTCAAGGATATTTCTCATTTAGACTCAATAGATTTTTAGTATATATTTACATCTTGTTTTAACTTGGAAATTTTTATGTTTTAAAGGACCAGGCAGATAGGGACTTTTGCTAGCCGCGAATTAGCCTTTGTTGCTTGCGCGGCGTAAAGCTCTAAATAACTAACTAACTAACCCCATACAATGACGTCATGGACTGTGTTTTGCCAATATACGGCAGAGTAAAAGGGGCGGGGTTTTGGCCTCAGGACTTGCGGAGTGGAGTCGTCAACTGGACACAACACGCCACAGAGAAATGTGCCAACAGAAGTGAAAGGGAACTGCACACAGTTATGCGCACCTGCAAACTTCCGTCAATGTACAGACATATAACAAACATACCGACAATTGTGAAGGACAAAGGGCGCCGTGAATAGCAACTCACCGGGTAAGCGATAATAGCGCTGATTGCATTGGGTGAGAATTTGTTGATGGTGACGCTGGCTTCACTGGCGGGTACAGGCGTTCCGTCCTTCATGACGTAGAACGTGACATTGGTGACGCGAGGGTCAGTGCCGTTACGCGTCACTTCTGTAACCTGTGAAAAACAGTCGCGGGAATGGCTAATTGGTTGCATATGTCCCCTCCTCCCCCCCCCTCCCACACACACACCTCCACTGACTGCTCATGGGTCTATGGCCTTTTGTATCTTGTTATTTGGGGGTTTAACGTCCTTTACCACCACAATAACGTGAACGAAGGCAATGCCTGCGAGAATTTTGCCAAAAAAACAACAACAACAAAATCTCCATTTACTGAACACCGGGCGATTGACAATTCAATTTAGTTCAAAACAGGTTCATGATATAAGTCCGTAAAGGCAGTTATGAGGGACTACACAAGCATAAAAAGTATACAAGAAAACATTGAGATACATGTACTAATTAATGAACAGTTGAACACAAACATTCTCTCACCCCAATTTTAACGACAAAGCATGCCGTGAATTAGGACACATCATTGTTCAGTTTCCGATGGACGAAAAATAGCAAAACTTGAGACTAACCTCGGCTGCCACACCGTTCTCGGCCTGCCGTCGGGATCTCGCGTCACGATGCTGACGCACGTGCAGGATGACGTCATCTGCAGGCACGCTGCGCTTTTTCCTTGAGGCCAGTGCTTCTCTGTAGACCAGCGCCAGACCTGATTGCACAATTTCTTTGGTTATTAAAAAATTGATATGACAAGATTCGGGCATTGGTGATGCTGTTTTGTAAATTACTGGGAACATGTGTGCGTCTTGACCTCCACCCACCTCTACCCTCACTTCCACAACAAAAGCCACTAAGTGTAGATCAGGTTACACCCCCCCCCCACCCCCCTCCCCCGCCTCCCTCCCAAGAAAAAAACCCGAAAATCCCCCAGAAACAAAACAAAACAAAAAACAACCAACAACAACAACAACAAAACACCAAAAAAACCCCAAAAACAAACAACAACAAACCAAAAACAAACAAACACCACCACCAACAACAACAAAAAACACTACCCAAAGAAGGAGAGAAAGAAAGAAACAAAAGAAGTCTTCACCTTTTCTCATTTTATCTCTGAAGCCTTCACTCTGCTCGTCTTCAGTGACCTTGACCTCGATATCAATCATCATCAATGCGTCTCGTAACGACTCCGACGGCGTTGTTGTGGGTGGCTGAGACGTAGTCGGTGCCACTGACGATGATGGTGTAGTCGTAGTCGTAGTCGGCGACGGTGAAATAACCAAAACAGTGGACGTTTCGCTGGCAGTGACAGACGTTGGCTGAACATCTGAAGACGTGAACACAGTTCTCGTGGTTTCAATAACCTCGGAAAGGGTTGAGGGCAGAGGAGATGTCGAGCTTGAGGACGCTGAAACTGACGCACTGTCAGTTGCAGACGGTGATATTGGCACGCTGTCGGTGGCAGACGGTGAAACTGACACGCTGTCGCTTGCAGACGGTGAAAATGGCAAAGTGTCAACTGTAGACGGTGAAAATAGCAAAGTGTCGGTTGTAGACGGTGAAAATGGCAAAGTGTCGGTTGTAGACGGTGAAAATGGCAAACTGTCGGTTGTAGATAGTGAAACTGGCAAACTGTCGGTTGTAGATAGTGAAACTGGCAAACTGTCAGTCGTTCCCGTGCTTACAGTCGACGATTGAACGACGCTTTGTGTCGACTCCGGCAAAGGACTCACAGAAGTTGAAGTCGGTCCAATTTCAGATGTGGCTGTCACACTGGGAGATTCCACAACTTCCGAAGAGGAATATTTCACACTCGTTGTCGAGCTGACAACTGATGTGGGCTCAATTGTAGTTTCTACAGAAAGCGTGTCCGAAGTCTCCGGCACTTGTGTCGTCTCTGCAACGACAGTGGAGTGAGTGGTAGTCACGGTCTCTGGGGCGCTAGCAGGTTCTGAGACTGAAGCAGACGTCGTTTCAACGGAAGAGGTGGGCTCGGGAATGGAGGACGACTCAAAGGCGCTGGCATAAGAACTCTCTACGGAAGAAGGCGACAGAATAGTCTCCACGAAGCTTGTGATTTCGTCAGACGACGAAGATGACGACGAAGGAGTTGGGATGATGGTGAGAGTGGGTGACACCGAAAACATCGACTCTTCTGACACTGACGAAGATGGAGTGATCGAGATTTCGCTGGGAGAAGTGGAAGATGCAGAATTTGAAACCACATCGTTAGACCCTCCCAAGATGGTAGAAGTGGGTGTTACTGAAGGGCTTTCCGATGTAGTTTCTTCAGACGTTGATAACGACGGAATGATCGAGCTTCCACCGAGATTAGTGGAAACTGTGGAACTGAGCACCACATCGCTAGAAGACTCTTCCACAAGAGACGTGGCCGGACTGGCCACAGAAACGCTCTGAGCTGGTGTCACAGTGACAGACAGGGTGGAAATTTCAGCAGAGACCATGCCACTACTAGTGACAGTTTCACTGACTGTGTGTTCAGAACTCAGCATCGGCGTCATATCCGTCACACCAAAATCACTAGACGTCGTAAGGGACGTGCTTGGCTGAAAAGTGGGAGTGGAACTTACACCAGACACGCTCAAAGTGGTTGTGGCGGTCGGATACGGGAGAGTGAACGATGGAGTGGCTGTGTAAGACATGACTGGAACTGTTGCTGTTGTTGTTAGAGTGTCGCGAGGCACGACAAATTCGACGCCGCTTTTTGTGACGACGATCACGAGGGAGTCGGAAGGATCCACGATAGTCAGTGTGGCGTTCACGGACACTTCTTTGGTTAGGCTTATCACCTGCACAAACAGACAGCAAGCAAAGTATAGTGCCAGTCCTCTCATCTTGACGTCTTGCCTGCTTCTTGTCGGTATTAGCAACAAGAGGGTGGGTGGGTGTTTGGGGGTTTAACGTCCTTTTCCACCACATAGGGTGATATCAAAGACGGGGCAACGATGAAAAAGCCAGCACAAATATTTGGCCCCAGCCGGGATCGAACTCACGACCCGAGCATTAGAAGCCCAACGCTCTACCATTCGACCACCCCGGCTCCCTTAGCAACAAGACGAACAACGGCAACACTGAAACGTTCACTCTTAAAAGCCCATGCAAAAATTGCAATTTTTATGGAAATCTTCAGATCAATAAGAGCCACTATTATGCAATCTGCAGCGTTCTCCGGTCTAGCGGGGAAGGCCCACCCCTTGGGTATATCTAGCTTGAAGTGGCTTGCTCTTTGTAACCAGTCATATCATTAAATGGGCAAAACAACCCACCAAAACCCCACAAAACAACACGAAACCACAAAAACTGAAACACAAACTCTGAGATTAAACGTCTATGAGGCTGTAGTCAAACTAGCACTGAATGATTCTTAACAATCCACCCAGCCGGACTACAAACCAGTGAGCTGTCACCATCATGTCAACAACCAGCCAACCCACCCAAACCAACCCAGCAGATAGCCAAAAGAGAGAAGACCGCGTTTACCGGGTACTTAATGATGACAGACATCTGTTGGTTAGTGAGTGTTTGCAGAGTGTTGAGCGCCGTGTCGGCGGGAACCTGCTGCTGGTCCTCACTCACGCTGAAGTCCAGACTGACCACGCTGTTGTTGGTGGCGTCTCGCTCCACGTCCAGAACCTGCACAAACACGTACACGACAGCGGAGCCAGGGTTAGATAACCCCGGACAAAGCAGAGCATGAGAATACATTATACCTGGGGATATAAGATACATGAATTCAAACGAGTCTTCGCTGGTGTGGGTGCCGCAGAATCTGTTTCAACGAGAGAAAATGAAAAAAAAACTAACAGAGGTTCCGGATGGCTCCAGCGCAAAATAGGGGGTGGGTGGAGGGGACGACGTCTGTCGAAAATGTCCTAGTCCTTCTAGCATGCCATGCGAAAAGTGGGGGGTCTAATAGATAGCGCGACTTAGCCGCTGCGCTACTGAACGGCCTTCACCAATGTCACGGCGATGAAGCGTGGGTTCGAGCCCAGGTCGACTTTGTGAAATGTAATACCGCTTTTTTTCCTGGCTACCGGGCTGCTCATCGGGGGTTTCTCTTCGGGGTATCCGGTTTTCTTCGCCCAGCAAAATTGAGAAATATGTTCAGGTATTGGGTGGCGCTGCACCGCGGCGACCCGCTTTCCCCGGGGGAAACAGCCCGAATTTCTTGAAAGGGATAATAAAGTAGTTCATGTAAAAGAAAAACAATGTTCAAACGCCGTTAGAATGGATCATGAAAAGAAAATCATGGAAGACACAGTCATCCCATACCTGTGTTTGCACCTCTTCCTCTGCTTGTCGCCGATGTCGTCCTGATGGCGCAGCTGATGTTTTGGCCCGGAGCGCCGCCAGGTACAGTCTCGTTAGCGCTGTGACAGAAAGATCCACACAGATGTTTCAGCCTCTTGATTCAGCTGCTACTGCTGCTGATGCTCTCTCTCTCTCTCTCTCTCTCTCTCTCTCTCTGTGTGTGCCGGTGTGTGTGTGTGTGTGTGTGTGTGTGTGTGTGTGTGTGTGTGTGTGTGTGTGTGTGTGTAGCATATTAATTTGTGAATGCGGGAGTACGCGCATCGAGTCACTTTCTGGGAATTTTGAGCTATGTAAGTCCGATTCATCATCATACTACTACTACTACTACTACTATTTCTACTACTACAGTTTGGGTGACGCTCGGCAATTCAGAGAAATCTTGGTTCAGAGTGCGTAAGGTAAATATAATGAAGGTACGTTTCTAATATTTTATAACCAAAGTCAGAGCATTGCCTGCTTACCTTGTCTTATCCACGCCAGGAAAGAAGGAGAGGTTACGTCCACCCCAGAGTCCACTCGTATCCGGATTCGCAGGAATGACGTAGGTTTCTGCTCCTCTGGGCCTGTGACGTAAGAACTCGATGCGCTGACAACCGGTTGCGAAGGTGTCGGTGTCTCAGCGGCAGTAGGAAGGTCACTTTCAGATGGGGCGAGTGTCCTTTGACTTTCAGATGGGGCTAGTGTACTCTGACTTTCAGATGGGGCTACAGTTGTGTCCTTTGGATTGACGAAAGTCGCTGACTGAGCTGGATACATGCTTGTTGGGATGATGTGGAGAGTTTGTGAGGGCAGGTCCTCCAAGGACGACGTCGTTTCTGCGTCCGAGAATTCTGAAGAGGCAGAGCGAGGTGGCGTGATCTGCGTGCTCGTAGTTGACTCTTGAAGCACTGAGACTGCAGCGCTTGGTAGAAAAGTGTTGAGGGTTGATGGTTCGATCCTCGTGGAAGGTGACACTGTTGGGAAATAAGTTGCGAATGCTGACGGACTGATGTCAGATGCCTGCGAACCACCTGAGCTGCTGTGAACGAGCGCTGGGGTAGTGAGCGTTCCATGAAGATCAAACGAATCGAGAGTCGTAGGCCCGACAGCCGTGTTCGTGTGAGAAGACTCGCTGCTGAAAGTCTGCATGGTTCGTGACGTCGACCGCGGACTCATCGTGTGAGAATCTTTCCCAGAAGCGTCCAGAATCCAAATCGAAGACGAGTCATCCTGAGCTGACGGTGTTGGTTGTAGAATCGGAGTCCTTGTAACATCCAGTGGAGGTGTGGTTTGTGGAACTTGTGACTGTTGAGTTTCAAAGACATAACCTGACGGCTGAGAAGCAAACGTAGACTGTTGGAAAGACGAAGAGGCTTCACTCCGGATTTCAGAGTCTACAAGATCGGGCAAAGGAGAATAACTGGTTGACAAACTGGACAACACAGACACGCCTGCTGTGAGTGAAATTGTTGCCTCTCTTTGTGAATCTGATGCTTCAAAAGAGGAATACTGCTGGAAACCATACCAAGAAGCTGGTGTCGCGACTGGGGTCGTTGTCGCTGCTACGTCAGATTCAGACAGGATAGAAACCTCTGATCGATCAACAGTTGGCGTGCGACTTTGTCTACCAGGTTGTGTAGATGGATACGATCTCAACAACACATCAGAAGATGCGGCGGATAACACCCTAGAAGAGGGACTGTTTAACGCGGTGGATAGAGACGTCGCTGTGAAAGGCGGCGATGAAAGCTGCAGATGCAGGGTTTGAGGATTTGGGTAAGGTGTGAAGGATCCATCTGTGGACACCGATAACGAGTCAGGAAGAACTGAGGTAAAACGAGGCGATTCGGAGGGCTGGACAAAAGACTCTCGCAAACTAGAACTATGAAAGGCACGCCTTGACGATGGGGATAAGTCATCGAGAGAAGATACAACAGTACTCTCCAGCATTGAATCCATCAAGGTTTTTGAATCTGAAACTGACACAGCCGATCCGGCCTCACTAGGATACAATGGGGGACTGACAGCAGCAGCTGTGGAGGGCCCAGGAAACACTGATGTCGGATGCTGAGTGGAAAATGTCTCCTCGCTGTAAGCTCGACTGACCGACATCATTTCCATATCCTTGGAGAACGTGACTGATTTCTCCACAGTGTTCATTGAAGAAACGTTCTCCTGGCCAGAATGGGAGGATTCAGTAGGAAGATGACTCTGGTGTAAGACGGAAGAAGGACTTGTTCTCAACGTCTGGCTCTGACTTTGGTACTCGCTGTTCCTAGTGAAGTCTTGGGTGTTCGGATAGCTTGTTGCTGCTATGGTATCAATACTGAACAAATCGGCTGTAAGGAAATGGGTTTGTTCCGTGGAAGACAGAATATTATCAACGACGGGATATGTGAACCCGGTGTGAAACGTAACTGGTGTTTGTGACGTTGTCGTTGTGAAAGGCGCAGAAAACACGTCACTCACAGAGTAGTCTGACGGGAGTGGTTCATCAGATGCGTGAGAAGATACTCCACGAGAAGTCTCCACGTCACCAGTATTTGAAGTAGTGCTGAGCGTCACAGATGACATTACAAACGATGGCCGTGATGATGATGATGATGATGATGAAACAGAAAATGTCGCTGTCAGAAACACAGCCTGCGTCGTTTTTTCAATAGAGAAACTTGGAACCAACAAATCGGATTCTTTTGACAATGCGACCGACCCCAACGCTGACTCCAAGTGCCAAGCACTTCCTCTGACATCCACTGTGGAGACAGTACTGTCTGTTTTAACAGCTGATGGCACCAAGCTCTGGTTCGTGCCACTACTTGAAACTGTCATTTTTGTTGGCACAGTTTGCACTTGTGTAGCATCCTGCCTCTCACTTTGATCATAAGCCACGTCGGAAGAAACGACACCAGAACTCTCTGACGACCCCGGCATCGTAAGCGAGAAACTAGAGACCCGTGACGAGATGTCTAATCCTGTCGTTGTTTGTGTTGTTGTCGTCAGCATGGTGTCTGTTGAACGTAAACTGCTGGATGTGTTGTTCAGCAGCAGCGATGAACCCGGAGACAACTGTAAATAGTTTGAAACAAGCGGTGTTCGCGTCTCTGACATATCCTGTCCGAAATTTGTCGGTGTTGATGTCGTACTGCTAATTGCTTCTGCTAATTTAGTCGGTTGCGGTCTGTTTGATAGCACGTTTGTTGGTTGAAAGGATAAAGATATGGTTGGCTTCATTTGTGTAAGTCGCCCTTTTGCCGTTGGTATGGATGAAGACACAGTTGGTTGCACTTCCACTTGTTCCATTGTCGTCGGGTGCACTTTTGTGGGCTGTGGAGGTGCTGATACGGTTGTTTGCTCTTTTGTTGATTGCACTTTCGTTGGTCGAACGTATGTCGGCCGAAAGGATGAGGACACGGTTGATTGTACATCCGCTTCTTGCGCTGTCGTTTGCTGCATGTGTGTCGGGTGAAGGGATGGGGACTGCACTTCAATTTCTTCCCCTTTCGTCTGCTGCAAGCCTGTCGTTGGAACGGATTGGGATGCAGTTGACAGCACTTGCGTTTCTTGCACTTCTGGTGTTGTAAAGGATGTAGACACAGTTGACTGCACCTGCGTTTCTTGCGCATCCGGAAGCAGCACCTTTGTCGGTTGAAAAGACAACGACGCGCTTGGCTGCACATCTGTCTGTTGCATATTTCCCGACTGACTTTTTGTACTTTGAAAGAAGGAAGATGCGGTCGGCAGCACCATCGTCTGTTGCAAATTTGTCTTCTGCGTTTTTGTGGACTGAAAAGATGCGGTTCCAGGCAAACTTGGCGCTTCCGACAAGGCTGGGAAAACAGGAAAGAAATTGTCTGTTGAATTAACCTGTCGCGTGTTTAGTAAGGAAACAACGTCATTTGAACTTGACAACACTACAGCACTGTGAGTCGCAGACGCTTCCAAATTTGGTGTTGGCGTGAGTTCGCCAGACCCCGCCACTGTTGTTGCAAACTCATTCCAATCCAGCAAATATGTGTACAGGGAGCCTGAATGCGGCTGTGTGGTGATCACTTTAGATGACCCTACGCCCTGAAATGGAAGATCTTTTGAAGATCCCGCTGCAGTGTGTTTTGAGGCCAGCGGTTCTGTTGTAGCGGGCAAGAGGACAGTTGGCAAACCAGACGTGGTAAATGTTTCGCTGGCGGAGTGTAAAGATGATGTTTTGGTAGCAGGATGCGTGAAGACCTTGGATGATGTTGGGCCAGCCTGCTCTGTGGTTTTTCTTACGACCTCGACAGGAGAAACCACCTGAAGGAAATGAAAAACAAAATAAGACGGGAATCTTCAGCTTTGTGTCTTGTGTTCTGTCCATTCGTCAGTATGATTTGACAGGCACGCTGACACTCAGTTCACAAGGAGGCAGGCAAATCTGCAAGGCCTTGGACAACGCTAAACTGAGTCTTCTCTACAGAAACTCCCCCCCCCCTCCCCCAACGAAATGACATTTAATAATAATAAACGGCGGAATAAACACACACAAAAAACGACAACTGACGACATAATGATGTGCATAGTGCAGAGACGTAGAAGGTGTGTGTGTGTGTGTATGTGTGTGTGGGGGGGGGGGGGAGAGGGGTGCATATGTGTGTGTGTGTGTGTGTGTGTGTGTGTGTGTGTGTGTGTGTGTGTGTGTGTGTGTGTGCTGTGATGGGGGCGGGCGCGGGTGTTGGGGGTGGGAGTGCGTCTTCGGTCGCGTGCAGGAAGACTTTCTTATTTATATCTTGATAATGCTGCATGCATCATGTGTGGAGCAAATAAAAACAAGTCATATAAATGCACAGCACTCAGCAAACACAAATAAAATAAATCAAAAAGTTCTGTTCACATACCGGAACTTGTAGCAATGCTTCCATTTCGTCTTCACTTAGCTGCTGCAAATTTGCCAGAGCCGTTTCCATGGGCACCAGATTCCCATCCTGCTCGAGGAGGAAGTCCAAAGTGACGGTTGTTCCGTTCCCCTCCTTCTCTATGTTCAGAATCTGCGGGGAAGCAGAAGATGATTTTGAAAACATGTTCGTTTTATTGGCTAGCACTGCAGACTCTCTCTCTCTCTCTCTCTCTCTCTCTCTCTCTCTCTCTCTCTCTGTGAGGAGTTCCAACTGAATACCTCAGCATCAACCGCACCCTGGGCCTGCCGCCGCTGTCGTCTGTCCACGGAAATGGATGACTCTTCGTGGACTGCAGCTCGATACAGCTTGCGCAGAACTGTAATCAATGTCCATCCATCAATCAGTCAGTCAAAACACACACACACACACACACACACACACACACACACACACACACACACACACACACACACACAGAGAGAGAATCTAGTGATGTCAAACACAAAGTGTGCAAATAATACAAAATTTACCCTAAAGACTTGCACACACACACACACACACACACACACACACACACACACACACACACACACACACACACACACACACACGAAAGGCCTTACCTGCAGCAAAATCTGGCGAGAGTCCAACGAAGTGTACAGTATTCAGAGTCGAACTGTCATCCTCCACGTCTCCCGAACTGATGTCGTCTGCTTCGTGTTCGTCTTGCTTCTCTCCCTTGGCCAGGAGCTGCAGCTGCGCAGAACTGAGCAACTTGTGCAATATGCTCGTCTTCAGCTCACCAGAAGGCGCTTGAAAGATAGCAGACGACATGAGGACCAGAAGTGATGTTTCTGTGGCCGTCGTTAAACTGGAGAGTTCTTTGTCGAGTTTTTCCGGAGATAATGAAAAGGAGGTTTGCAATGTCTGGTGTTCGCTGGCAGACGCTGATGAAGCGCGTGTTGTTTCTGCAATAATACATGTAATAATAATAATAATAATAATAATGATGATGTAAGTGATAATGAAAATAATAATGACGAAGACGAGGAAAGCGGTTCATTTCTTGAGAGTTTATCTCTTGCGGATTGAATAAGCGGCAATAACTAAACCAAAAGTGACGACAAATAACAACAAGATGGCCACCAGCCCAATATGTTGTTTCCATTCAATGACATGCTGTAGTCACAGTCGTAGTCGTTGTGTCATGTATGCAGCCCGCGCGCACACGCCGGAACGCAAGCTCTCTGACATCAAGCATGCTGAAATAAAGAAAGTACTGAAAACCCTTATCGTGCCTCTTTGCACTTGCAAAAACCCAAACACATGAGGTCGTGTGAGCTCGCCTAGCTGGTTGACGTAACAACTTTATGGCGTATGCGAGGTTCTACATGGGTGAATGAATTCTTGTAATAAAGTCGTTCCCCTTTGACAGAGTTACTTCCCGCAGACCTGACTGACAGACGATTGCTTACTGGTATCGGAGAAGAGACCCTCTCTCTCTCTCTCTCTCTCGCCTTAGACGCGCGCTTGCGCGCGCACGCACGCACCCCCCCCCCCCTACACACACACACACACACATTATGCAAAGACCTTGGAATCAGAAAGACGCGTCACTCCTGCCCTCGTAAGAGAGACATATAGCGGGACAACGCGAAGAGTTGTCTGCCCGCATTAGCGCGCATCCTAGATCTGGCCCCTATAGTGACAGCATGGCGGAAAGTGGAAAGCGATCACAAAAGCCGGGCATGCAATTGTGTTCTGCGCCGAACTGTTCAAAGAACAGACAAATATAAACGGGGAAATACTTTTTTTGGTATTCCTGTTGAAAAACAAACATTTTTTTTTTCGCTTTCTTGTCAAAAAAAAAAAAGACCTCAAGTGGTACGTGTGCATGCAGTGTAAACAAACAGTAAACACACGCGGCTGACGCAGATACAGCGTAATTTTTTTTCCCCTGACAACTTTACAAATCACGGTGACTTAAATTGTGCTAGCGTCTACCTGCATCTAAATTCAGAACACACACACACACACACACACACACACACACACACACACACACACACACACACACAGAGTTGTCACTCATACGGCGGCAGGTACGTTCATCGGCACTTGTTCCAGTTCACATACTGTTGGGGGGAAATCTGTAGGTATGTACAGAACTCTTTTCTTAAAAATCAAGAGGTTTGCATGCAGTGTAAACAAACAGCAGTAAACACACGTGGCAGGCGCAGACATCAGGTTTTGGTGTTGTTTTTGTTGTTTTGTTGGCGGTGGTGTTTTTTTTTTTTTTTTTAAACTTTACAAATAACGTTGACTTGAACTGTGCTAGCGGCACGTTGCACTGATACACACACACACACACACACACACACACACACACACACACACACACACACACACACACACACACACACACACACACAGAACAAAATCATCCGGCTGAACTTCATTCTAACCATTGTAAAACCATATCACAACATAGAATCTGCTGGATCGTCGGTCGCAGATATGATTAATGCTGAGTTAGCAGGAAGTATTCAGCGGATGCGTCCATCTTTGGATCTCTCGCACATTCGATCTTTCTGTGTTCTGTACTAGTTTTACTTGAACACATCGAACGAAATGCTCTGCGTAGCCTACGTACAGCAGTGAAAGCCAAACTAGATCTTTCGTTCGTGCTCCGGAACTTTGAGAGTACTTATGTTTTCCATAGGCCTAAAACACATGCGAAATATATGGGGGGAGACCACCTGTCAGTCGCTGACATCTTCGTTTTTGTTTATTTTGTTAAAATGTTTTACGGCAGCTAGTGTAGGGTTGGGTCAAACAACTGCGTAGATCTGCGGGATGCGCGCTAATGCGCGCAGACAACTCTTACGCGTTGTCCCTCAAAGGGAGGTAAGTGAACTATCTTTATGTTTCCAAGATCTTTGCATTATGCTTCTGAGTGTGAGTCAGTGGCAAAAACGAAACCCACTGAAATTCCCGCTTTCCACATGTCAAGTTGTAGAGATCGCGAAAAGATACTGCATTTCGATGCAAAATAATTTCTAGACCATCCCAGAACATGCTGGTGCAGTAACGTCAGTAGATTACGTCACCTTGGAAAGATATCGAACCTTCCAGTAAGTTGAGAAATGTTCTAGATCTGACCTGTTCAGTACGTAAGCAGCCCTGCACAGCGTTCTGGGTTCTTCTTCTTTCATGAATTTGTTCTCCGTGCATATTCTGTTCATAAAGTATTGGAGTTGTATTCTGTTGTATCCCGTGTCTTCTCTGCGATTGCACGAAGATGGCGACATAGTAGAAGTAAAATACACCACGTCTCCAAACAGAGGAATTCGGAAAGAAAGTGGCGAGACACCCCCAAGAAAAAACAGCATCACGTCAATCAAACATGACGCACTTACTTTACGTCAGTGCGCGTGCGTCTCTTCTTCGATGTTTGTGAGGCGTGTGGCTTGTATAGTAGAGGAAATGTGCTGTGAGTACAAATTTTCGGGTCAACTGACGATAACGGCTGCAGTGAATTTTTCTAATTTTTTTGTATATTTTTTATGGCACCCCAGGCTCATTATCTATGTATAGTAGGAGCGATTTTGAGATCTAAAGTGTGTTCACCAGCACTTTCATCAGGTACGGCTTACGCCAAAAGTATAAAAGCGACAACCTCCAAAATTCACTTAGTTGAGAGTCCGTATTCATGCTATCTATGTCCAAAAAATGGAGTGGTTTAGGAAAATATTACGCCTTTAAACGCCAAAAAGCCACTTTTTCTGAAAAGGGCGATAACTCGCAAATCATGTGTGCAATTGTACCTGGATCGGGCCTTCTATTCAACAATCTTGATTTATTTAGAAACCCCAAATTTGAAATCGATCGGTTCAGTATTTTCGGAGAAATAGGCATCTGAACTGGGTTCACATGCAATGTCAACTCAGGCTCGGTTTACATGAAAACTATAAGAGCGACCATTTTCTAGTAGTGACTCTGTTCAGAGTCCGTATTCAAGCTATCTACTGCCAAAAAATTGAGTGATTTAAATAAATATTACGCCTGTACACGAAAGACAACCAACTTGTCTCAAAAGGGCGATAACTCCCAAATCACTTAAGCAGTCATCACACGCTTGAATCGTCTAATGTAACATTTTGATATATTTGGATACCCCAAATTTGAAGCCATTCGGTTGAGTATTTTCGAAGAAACGGGCCCGGACACAATTCACACACACACACACACACACACACACACACACACACACACACACACACACACACACACACACACACGCACACACACACACACACACGCACATCCACACAGACGGCACTCACTGAGGAGGAGAAGTGCGTTCGGAACACCATACGCGTCAGCATCGATGACGCAAGTTTTCTTACGTCATTGTCAGAGTTACACTTGCAAAATCGTCTCTGCGGGAGATCGGCAGTGACGTGCGTTTGTACCACAGATGCTTGCCTATGAACGTGGAAATTTTAGCCCGTCCTATTATGTTGTTTCCATTACTATGGAAACAACATAAAAAACACACACACAGCACTTTGATTTATCATCACTCCTGCCAAAGAGTTTTCGAGGCCGCTTCATCTCAAATGGACCAAAGCTCTGCTAATGCAACATCCACGAACACGTGGACCACACGCATTCACCCTTAAAGTAAATATTTGCGTACGCAGATATATTAGGACACAGCCCGGATAAACCACCCCCTTATCCACAAAACATTAAATTCTAAATTACGTATGTAACGATGATGATGACGACGACGACGATAATGATGATGATTATGATGACGACGACGATGATGATGTTTAAATGTGTGTGGTGGTGGCGGTGGTGGTGGTGATGACGACGACGACGACGACGATGATGACGATGATGTTTAAATGTTTGTGGCGATGGTGATGACGACGACGACGACGATGATTAAATGTTTGTGATGATGATGATGATTCACAGAGCCGTCGGCCAACTGAACCCAACACGCACGTTCACTTGAATCATATGCATTCTCTTCCAGTCTCAGCTTCTCAGATATCAACACATTACGACTGTGCGTGGTTCAAAGTGTGCACAGGCTCAGGAATTCAAGTCAGTTTAGGTATTTACAATCACTGACATTTTTACTAGTTTAACAACAGGAACAACAACAAAAACACGACGTTTGTTCACTAACCACAATTCAGTGACGCAATGGTAGGCCTACGCCCGGAAGGACTTACGGAAATCCCCCCCCCTCCCCCCCCCCCCCCCCAAAAAAAAGAAATTTGTCTTTTCGCTGTTTAGGTTCAGCCTGTACGTAACAATGAGACCAACACAACACTGAGCCCCCGGCGGGGCCGACGGTCGGTCAGCAAAACCGATTATCCTCACACGTTCCAAAGTGTGCCGTGTGCCGTCCGCCCCACGTCTGTTTGCAGTTAGTGGTTTTCACGGCAAACCTTTCGGGCGCAGCAATTCTGGCGAACGTGTGCACGAGCTGTTTGAATGAAACAAAGGCCCCATGTTTGGCCACCTTCGAGAGTAATTAAAGGGTGACAACTCCCTGGACACGGATAATTGTTTCGGAAGCCTTGAAATGCGGTTTGGGCAAACCGTGTCTTGTCCCGCCTTTTTTTTTTTTTTTTTTTTAAATCTCGCCAGAATGTTGTTACGGAACTGTTTTGAGGAAAGAAGGGAATTAACCCGGGGGTGGGGGGGGGGGAGTGAGGTGAGACGGAAGGGGGGGGGGGGGGAGGGTGCGGCTGTGTAAATGACCGCCATAAACGGTTTGGACACACTCAGTGAATTGTATGGATAGAGAGAAACGGTGGTCATCACAAAAATGACGAGACATTGCCATACTTAATACAACACATTTGCACAACTTCAGCTGTTTGTTGTTGGTGTCTATGGTGCGGACGTGACCAGGTGACCGGCAAACTTGTGACTTTGCACCGATGACGTGAGTTGGAAACGTGAAAAAAGTCCGTTTAGTTTGCAAAGATTCACGAACAGTCCTTATATTGTACACAGGCGCATGGTCTGCGTTGAGGATAATGATACTGAATTCCAACACGGCCATATATACCTCCCCTCTCCCATGATAATAATAATAATAATAATAACTGACTCTTGTGTAGGCGCTTTATCCAATTTCTTAAATTGGCTCAATGTGCCGCGAGATGAACCCAACACGCACGCTCACGTGAATCACGCGCATTCTCTCACACACTGGACACGAACACATTACAATCACGTCGTGCGAAGGGACAGCTCAGCTATTTAAGTTTCGAATTTTGTGGGCTAAACATTTCCGCCGCACGCGCGCACACACACACACACACACACACACACACACACACACACACACACACACACACACACACACACACACACACACACCGCCCCCATTGCGAGCCCACTCTTCCCCTGATCTTTGCCTCTTCACCTTCCCCCTCCAACATAACTAAGTTCCCGCCAAATCAGATGCTTATTCAACACCTTTCACCGGCTCGAAACTTAATATAACTTTTCCTCCCACGGAAGTCTTGTTGAGTTAAAAGTTTTGCCGTACACAGCGCCACTTCTTCTTGTAGACAAAAAAAAAAAAAAAAAAAAACAGAAGAAAGAAAACAAAAATTGCCTGCACATATCTCCACCATCTGACTCAGGAAAAAAAAAAAAAAGGGCGTTATCACAGAAGACAAAAATGAAAAAAAAAAAAAATGCCATCACTGCCCGTGTCAGCCACGTTATACCAAAAGCCATTGCGATGCACTTCCCGTCTTTTATAATCGGGCTTATCTGGGTGGCAGAGCAGGAGGGGTTGTCGGCCGTTTCAACGGCCGGTTTGGGAGATCGCAGATTGTCCGCTCTTGGATGAAAACCGGTCTTGTTTGTGGGAGGAAAAATTGGCCTCTATCTGCATTGTTATCGCTCTCTAGCTTGTTTGGCCTGTTTATATGTCTGTGGCAAGTATCTCGCTCCACTCCTAAAGCCAGCTTGCTGGGTCCTCATACCACCCCTTTGTGATAGGGGAAATAATTTGCACCTTGTGTCTTGCCGGCTGTCTTAGGTTTCGTGCGAAGGGTCGGGGGTGTACAGTTGCAATCTTGTGAACCTTATTCATAATTGTCCAGAACATTTTTATCTGGTTGTTGTTAGCACTGTGAGTTCCTAGGGTGTGGGTGTCTGCGACAACAAAAAGCACGATCTCTACAGCTCAGCAGGAGAATAAAAACATGAACAAGAACATCAGTTTATTTTACAACGGTAGAAGTTACGGGCATTTTCACACCAGTTTTAAAACTTACCGCTACAACACCACATGAACTAATTCTGCTGTAAAGAGAGAAACTTGATCCGCACTCTTGCGTTCCCGGGTTTGGGGGCAATTTGACAAGTGCATTGCAACCGTAATGGGGCGCCGACCTCTAGTCTGTTTTCATGCATCACTGAAAACCCAGGCCTACTCTATACCGTGCTTCCCACACTGACCAGTTCAACACAGACTTTTACCGGATGGCTTTCTGTAAGATAGGAAAATCAGCAACTCTGCCACCCAGAACAAAGACTGCTCTGTACGGTGGAACTTTCCTCCTGCAATATTTTGTTTTCTGCCCGACAAGGTAGACGGATACAGGGCAGCGTACATTATCTGTAATCCTCTCTTCATTGGAAAGCCAGGTGCACAGCGTTTTCCGATGTGACTCAGTTCTCTCGAGTTTTCGTTTCTTGCAGCATGTGTCTATCAGTACTGATGATATGGTTGTGAAGGGTCAGTGGGGCAATAAAACACGAGCACACACGTACTGGCAAACACACACACACACACGCACACACACACACACACACACACACACACACACACACGCACACACACACACACACACACACACACACACACACACACACACACACACACACACACACACACAGAGTGTTCTTCAGTTCTTTCTCTGTGTGTTAGGGGTGGGGCTAAAGATAGCATGGTGGAACCATCGTGGACAAATGGCATTCGGGAAAAGAAAACCAAACATCTAAGTTTCTGAAAAGTGTTTTCAGTCATTGCTGTAGATTTTAGCAGAAGAGTGATCAAGTTTCTTTGAGACAGCTTCCTCCATCATCCTCCCCCCCCCCCCCCCCCAAAAAAAGGCATTTCGAAAAAGAAACCCAAACATCTAAGTTTCTGAACCGTGTTTTCAACCGCTATTGTAGATTTTAGCACAAAAAAGGAGTGAAGTGAACAAGTTTCTGTTAGACAGCTTCCTCCGCCACTCCTCTCCCCCCCCCCTCCGCCCCTGCCCCCATCAATTCACCCCTCACCCCTCTCCCCCTGAGTACTTATCTCACAAGTCAACCAGTACGAAAACATGCATTGCAAAATGACTGAAACGAGATCATCGTCCTACTTACTGATCACACAGGTCTCGCATCCACTTCTACACGACCTAGTTCTTACTCTCATCGACCATCACCATACTGTGACCAGTAATCAAAAGCCGCCTACATTAGAACCATACACCAGCTGCTAAGCGAGGATGTGTTTTCAGTGGAATTTCAGAGTGGCTGATAATTGTCCCACCGGAATCGTCCACTCGTGTGTATTGCTGGCTATTACTCCGTCCCATTGCCCGTGTCCCATTGACCTTACGTGCTGTTCAAGCGGACAGCTAGTCGCACTGGCGCCTGAACTCTGCCTCCTCATTGTTCTTCAGTGTCAGTTTTAGAGGTCGTGTTTTCCGACAAACAAACCAACACACCAACTCACTGCTACTGCATGTGTTGATGTACAATGTACATATTTAGCAGCAGCGCGATTTTTTGTGATATTGAATAACTTTCTTCCTAATACACTCAACTTACTTATTTACTACCAGTCTTTCTCACCTGGACGTCCAAGCCGGGATAGGCGAATGGCAGAGCGTTGGATTCTCAATGCCCGGGTCGTGAGTTCGAATCCCGGCTGGGGCCAAACATTTGTGCTGCCCCGTCTTTGATATCACGCATACGTGGTGGAAAAGGACGTTAAACTCCCAAACACCCTTCTTTCTCTCCTGGATGTCCAAGACGAATTTTCCCATTTCCATAATTATGTTCTTATTTTTTTCTTCAACAACAACAACAAGATCCCGCGATATTGATAATTGTCCGATCGTTGGAGGCACTTCGTATGTTCGATTTCTCCAACGACCAGTTGCGGTTTTCTTCCATCCGTTTCGTTCAAATATAGTTACGATGCAAAAATAGAGAAATGAATTAAAAACAACTGCCCAAGATACTGCAAAACACAAAATTGGCAGAGAACTGCCAGTAAGACAAATGGCCCAGAGACATTTCTGTGCAGGAAATTCAGATCGAACAACAGCCTAGCGAAATGGATCTTCAGTGAGAAAGAGACAATGGAGACAGCCACACTTAAAGCGTCTGACAGCACACTTCACGGCTCATGAGGCAACGTTCTCCTAGGACAACACTTCAAGTGACCTTGACGCGAAAAGCAAGTCATTCTCCTTAACCCAGACCTTCAAACTCTAGGACAAATGTTCCCATACCCTGACAAAAAGACAGAAAGAAAAAAAAAGTAAATTGGATCGAGGACCGGCTGATTTGGGACCCAGAAAGGCTTGAAATACCTTGACTTCGGTCCCTGTTTCAGAATGCTGATTCAAGTGCAAACGTTTCTTTTGTCCTCTGCAGTTGAATGAGGAGGTTTTGGCTCGCTTTACTTTGACCTTGCAAGGGTTATTCTTGGACAAGGAGGGGGAGCTTGGGGGGAAGGGGGGGGGGGGGTACCTCTATAAACACAAGCAGAGTTTTTAGTTACACGTGCCTCCCTTGTTTGAGGAATTACCCAACGCCTGCCAACAGCACTTCAAAGACATCTGCAAAGTAAACTTTAGTTTGAAAGGTGGCGGGGGGGGGGGGGGGGTGAAAGGGGACACAATTAGAGTGTTATTGATGTTCACGTTGTTGCTGGTGTTGCCACTTTTATTGTTGTTGTTGCTGCTGCTGTAGTCTTTGAAAGTATTTCTAAGCCTGCGCTTTGACCGGCTGACAGTGCGCATGGTAAATGCATTCTGTGACTTGGACACAACACTTTCAATGACGTATGCAAACCTGGCAACTTTACAGCACTTTTCAAACACACGTCATAATCCGCATAACGTCATCGTACCTACGAGGAGACTCACAGGTTATCAAAACTTAGCCTCCACATATTTACAACAGATTTGTAACCTAACAGAAACGTGCTGCGATCCGCATTGCCCCCTGGTGGTGACCGCTACAGACAATCCCGTTAACTCTTCCAGCCGTCTGGCAAACGGTATTTTTTTCAAGAATGCAAAGAAGAAACGGATGACTTTGTGTGGCATTTCGCGCTGCTGGGATGAAGAGATTTACTCCGGGTTCCAGTTAACTCCTCGTTATCCCGTTTTGGCAGCGCCACTTGGGGAACTGGGACGACGGGAGATAATCTCTGGATTTGACCGTGGCCGAATTCAGAGTAATGTCGCAGTGCTGCTTCCCCCCTCCCCCCTTTTTTTTGTTATTTTGTTGTTGTTGTTTGTTTGTTTTGTTTTTGGTTTGGGGGTTTTGTTTGTTTGGTTAGTTGGTTGTTTTTTGTTTTAGTTTCAGTTTTAGTTTGTTTTGTTGTTTTGTTGTTGTTGTTTTTTGTGGGGGAGGGGGTGGGGGGGTGAATGGGTGCATCCCATATAATATCACATCTTACTCAAGTAAGAAATGACCCTTAACATTTTCCCCTGTAAGAATAGTACTTAGAGCTAGAGAGAAGAATTTTTTTAAAAACCACACATTACAGAAGCATCCCAAAACAACTTAGCAACATCATATGATATCACATCTTTCTCAAGTAAGACCCAGCAGGACTCTCCATACATTCACTGCCTTTGTGTCGTGTCACGAAATGATCGCAAGTGGTTGTGAGAGGGCTGACGTCATGGAGGCCAATTGTACACTGCCGGTTCGGAAGTAGTTGCTCTTTCTATTGCCGTGTCGAGTTTCTCGTGAAGAATGCGTGAAGAGCGTGCACACACACACACACACACACACACACACACACACACACACACACACACACACACGCACAGAGAGAGAGAGAGAGAGAGAGAGAGAGAGAGAGAGATGCCATATCTAGTATCTACCATCAACTAGATCACGTTCAGACATCCTGAGAGTGTTTTTGTATGTTTGCTTTTTCTTGCTAAGAATCTCATTAAGATAACACAGACCGACAGCTCCACGGAAAGTGGATGCACACTCTGACAGCATCAGTCGGTATAATTGACGTCACATCACGTCGCATTACGTCATACAGATTACGTTGCACAACCGCGCCAAAGGACAATGTGTAACTTGCCTTATCCTACCGCTTGCAAGCTTGAATTACTGCTGGTCGGACATTTTGGAATGATTAAGATTATATTAAGATTCTGGTTTTCTTCTAACCTCATTCGGTGATAGCAACTAAACGATCAGCGTAGACCGTTGGACTATCGTGGCAAAGCTTGGGCCGTGAGTTCGGATCCCGGTGTGATAAGCCAGATGTCCTCTCCAGCTCTTTTGACTCCGGGGCACTTCTAGCCTAAACCTGCACTGACAAGGGGCGCTTCTAGTCTCTAGCTGCATAGATCCAGCGCTCTTCCTAGCCTCAAACCGGCTGCACTGACCCGATTCACTTCTAGCCTCAAGCTGCATTGACCCGGGACATTTCCAGCCTCAGGCTGCATTGACCAGGGGCGTTTCCAGCCTCAAGCTGCATTGAGCCGGGGTGTTTCCGGCCTCTAGCTACTTCGACCCCCGGGCACCTCGCGTGTTACACCGGCCTCCATCGACGGAAATATTCAGACATTTTCTTTATTCTTGAGGTCAAATTTTCACTTGGGTTCTGGTTGTTGCAAAAATAGCACGCCTGAGTATGCTGCCGTATCCATTTTTTGTCACGACGGCCATGTCTCGCGTAGCGAGATAGTGCGGGAAACTGGAGCACATCTATACACATCACACAAGTGCTGAATTTCACCAGCCAACGAAGAAATGGGGGGAAAAGAGGGCAAAAGTGCATGCCGGGAAACAAAGGGAGATAACTGTGAAGATGAGCCCCAGCTTCCTGTGCACTTGGATGACAGGGCTTAAACACGAACCGTAAACACATTATTGTCGCAGGTCGCCTCGGACACGCCTGCTTAATACACGAGGAGTCTCAACCGTTTCAATGTGCTGCAGGGGGGGGGGGGGGGGGGTTGGGGGGGGCGGTGGTGGGGGGGGGGGGAACCTGTTGTCCATCAAACAACTTGAGCTGAGTCTTAATGTGAGGCTGAATGCTGGCACCTCAGTATCACTTTGCCGCTCAGTTTGTAGAAACTGGAGTTTCTTTCAACAGATCTTGTCGCGATCATAAGAACACACAGAAAACAGTTTTATCGCATTCAATAGAGAGTTAATTCTCCGGCAGATAGCGCAGCCGGTCAAAATACTGTTGAATAGGCAAGAGGTGCAAATCTCTGCAACAGATTGTTTTTGCGGATTTTTTATGATAAATAATAATAATAGTAATAAATGGTATTTGTAGGGCGCATTTCTTTAATATACTCAGCGCACCTATCACTCACTGACACTCACGCACATTTTACACCGATGGACAGACATACACTGGTGAAAGTGACTAGTTCAGTAAACAGAAAATTGACGGAGTTAGTTATTCGTGGCTTTACGCCGCTCAACTGAGCTAATTCGGGGCTGAGGAAATTACTGGAACTGGAAGGCTTTGCAAAAAAAGGAACGTTCACTACTGCTGTGGAAAACAGACAGTGTGGGCGCATCTGTCAGATTTGCAGGTCCCATGATCAGGGCTTTGCCAAACACAAGATCATTTGGACTAATTATGATTGATGTAGAGATTACACAACAAAAGCAATCAGTTTGCAGTTTGTCAAGGCATGACAGGTTTATGGTCCGTCCACTCAGTACGATCTTACTTATTTCAGTTGCTGCCCTCGTAGCGGCAATGTCTTGCTACCCGTGTCTGTTCCTAAAATCGAAACAGCTCCTAATAAAACAGAACGTAAGCGCTCACGCAGCAACATCCACGGACAGTTCGAGTTTTCCTTGATTCAGTCGTCTTCGTGGTATACCCATTACAGGCCTTGCACCGTTTTCTTTTTAATTGCCCCGAACTCTCTCTAGTCGCTCTCCAAAAGGACTTTTATGCCTTCTAGACGGGCGCCCGCGAGTCTGAACGATGCCCGGATAAAGTCCCGAATAAACACGTCAAATAAGATACCTGTCTCGTTCAACATCAGTGCTTACAAAAACCCCGACTACACCCACTCCCACGAAGAGACAAATTAGAGGAAACCTCGACTAGGGAAAAGTGTGCCTACTTGGATCCCATCAAGATTTTTCTGAATTACATGAAGTTACATTCACGGACGTAATGAGCGAAAAACCTGCACGGCTGTACTGGCATTTGTTAAAAGGGGCTATACGCCATGGGTTTGACAAGCACATGGGCCCTTCCTCATGAGACTCAATGGCTCTTATGCAATATCAGTGCAGTCTTTTGACTTGGGCCCTGCACTGGTCAACATTACAAGCGGCTGACACCGCATGTCTTGGGGGAGGTAATAGCATTGAAGAGTCACACAAGTGTTTGTAGCGATGCACTCCAAAGTGTGAATCACGGCTGTAAAAGGCTTGTGTTTCCTGTTTTTCGCGAGATTTTCTTCGCTACTGCGAGAAGAGGGGTCTTCCGTTTCGTCTGCTGAAAATGACACCTAGACTGGTGGAGGTATTTTTAGTTCTGGTGCGTTATTCGTGGTACTGGCTGTCGATATCTTTAGCGACAGACGTGCTGTAAATAACACACCTACAGACAGACACGCGCGCGCGCACGCACACACACACACACACACACACACACACACACACACACACACACACACACACACACACACACACACACACACACACACACACACACACACACACACACTCTCTCTCTCTCTGACGCACGCGCGCACACACACACACACACACACACACACACACACACACACACACACACACACACACACACACAAGAGCGACATCTACCAGTGCGGCTAATACTAGTAATAATTAACGCCCTTTTCCTTTACTCCCGAAATATAAAATCAGTTATGGCCCTTCCCCGACCGTATTCCAGATTCGACCGTGGGTCACAGTGTGCGTACCGGTGTATGCGTGCGTGCGTACGTAACAGAAACCTGGCGTGATGAGGAAATAAATTTCAGCTATGCGGAAACACCTTGGGACGATTAAACATCAAAGGCCAACTCTTTGTCATTCTGATTAAATCATGATCGCCCACAGCAAGCAAAACTACTTCTCTACGATAATCGCCGTTTAGAAACAGTGACGTCCTAGAATTGTAAAATGGCATAAGTCCTTATCAAATCCGTGAAGCTTAGGCCCTTTTTTAAAACGAAAATGACGGTGTATATCCAAAGCTACCGAGAAATAGGATCATAAACGCGACAGCCGGGGTTTCAATTTTCGCTATTTTCCGTATTTTCCTCACAGTTTCTAGCGGTTACTGGCGATAGGAATGCGACAGTGATACGGCCCCCCGCATAAACAAACCCAGCAGGATTTTCCTTATCATTATTAACTGTCACTGCCAGAGGCGCTGTGAGAAACTAGCTAGGGAACTGAGCGTATCCTTCCTTGGCAAACGTGGCGCTGGTCGCTTCTTCTTTGTGAAATTAGGAGGCCATGTGTGTTTGTGTGTGTGTGTGTGTGCGTGCGTGCGTGCGTGCGTGCGTGCGTGTGTATGTGATCGCACGCATGTGTTACATGTATGTGTTATTTGGTTTAAGCTAAACCCCATACCGAGGCTTATCGGTAATGACGGCCAATAAAATGTTGCCATTTCCTGTTGTCAAGTAAAACTTTCCTTTTCGGGTCACAGTTCTCAGGGAGCGAAGAATGCGTACACAAATCATGTTCCGTCCTGTTTGTAGGACATTGAAAAACATTAACGTTATTTATGATTCCTTACGCATGTACGGTATTTCCTTGAAATCTGGCATAGTTCGCTTGCTGAGTCAAATCAGTCCTTTGTCTCCTCGAATCTAAAACCGCCATTATTACTAGTATTACAAAACCAAAGGTCTCTGAAATTATCCTGAAGGCGAAGACTTGGCTCAACATCCGAGGCCGCAAAATTGTGAACGGTCGCTGTTCCAAATGGAGAATGGCATCTTCGAAAGAAGCAAGTGACACTGATTTATACGCACTGCACACGCACGCGCACACGCACACGCGCAATTTCAGCTCGCGTCTAGTTCAGTTCAGAGCAGTACATGGCGGTATCTCTGCGTTCCGAAAAGCCCATACGCGCTCCATCTCTCAGTAATCTACCCAATGTCGTTTTTAAGGCCGTTCATATGTTGGTTCGGTTCACACGGGCTGTCATTCCCTTTTGGTCACTAATAGTTTCCAGGGGATGTAGTAGCAATTCAACTAAATATACTACAGAAGTTTTGCGCCGTTTTAAATGTGTGTGTAGACTTTTTTTTTAAACTGGCAATCTGGGGCTGTTTGTTGGCTTTGTACGTAATTCTCATGTCAGATAATAGTAAAAACGTGGAAAATTGAGCTTGGCATGCGGACTATTTGTATTCATACGCGGCTGGCACAAGAGCTAGCCGGCAGACGACACAGAAATGAGGGGGGTAAGTGGTCGCTGCTAGCATTGCAGTAAAAGGGAATATTAGAATTTGTTTAATTTTACCCTACACGTGAGTCTTTGGCTACTGGATTTTTTGTGATGTGTTGGGAGTTGAATTTTAAAACATTTCTAGGGTGTCGTGCGCAGCATTATCTTTAATAGGAATATATAGCGAGGTTTTAAAAAAAAAAATATTATTATTCCATATCTGTATTGTGTAGCACTGATCAATATTATGCGTTCAACCGTCGGCCGCTGTCTGTTTGCTCGCTTCTTTTTTGCGGGCGGTCTACGGGTGGGTGTTTGGGGATTTAACGTCCTTTTCCACCACATACGGGTGATATCAAAGACGGGGCAACGATGAAAAAGTCAGCACAAATATCTGGCCCCAGCCGGGATACGAACTCACGACCCGAGCACTGGGCGGTCTAGGGGCTGACGACGAGAGTGTAGTATACACGCTCTTTGTGATGACCTACACTCTGCTCGTGCAACGCGTGTCAGTCTCCGACTCCTAACCTCCGTCACATCTAGTTAGTTTATGAAGACAGGTATGACTGTATTGCACACACAAGCCATAATTTTATCGCATGTACAGTACGTACTGATGCGAATCGATTTCCTTCCTTGGTGACACGTGCGCCCCAAGATTTTGTCGACCTAGATCAGGCCGCGTGTACTGCCCAACGAGCAACAGTCTGTTGACGAGTCCATGACTCACATCTGTTACTGTTACCATCACTGTCCAAAATGTACTGAAGACATGAACTGTGGGCTGAACATTTCCAAAGCAGAGGGGGGAGGAAGCCGGAGTACCCGGAGAGAACCCCCGACGATCGGCCCGAATGAACGGTGCCACATACGAGAAGAAAATATTCTCCGCCCCGCGTGGGACTCGAACCTGACCTCTCGCATCGGTGGAAAAGTGTCTTCACCAATAGACCACCGACCGCCCCAATATACACTGACTGAAAACCTGCTGGAGTTGTTATTGTCCTTCAGTTTTATTCGTTTTGAAACTATAACACGAGTACGTGGTGCTTATCAGTAAAGGCTCAAAAGTAATCGGACACACAAATCGATCAGGTACACGTTTCTCAACACGTCCAATCGACCGTGTAAGCTGCATCCCCCGATAACACAGTGGAGACCAGCTGGCGGGTGGGTGACAACAGCGTCAATCTCCTGCAAACGCCTTGTGCACGGACACCCACAGTGTACGACATAGTTTGGAGTATAGCCCTCTTGTTTACCGAAATAAATTGTATTTATTTGTAATACATGAGAGTGCGTGCGTGCGTGCGTGTGTGTGTGTGTGTGTGTGTGTGTGTGTGTGTGTGTGTGTGTGTGTGTGTGTGTGTGTGTGTGCGTGTTTGCGTGCGTGCGGCTTTTCTGTGATAGATGTGACGTTTGCAAGTTAATAATTATTTTGGGGTTTTGTTAAGTTCTTGCACGTGCCAAACCAATTTTAGTTGTTTTTATTGGCTTAGAATCTCAATTTTCATTCTCATTTTGTTTCCAACTGAGAGTCCAAAGACAAATTTCCAATTTGTACCTGTTATTTAATGGACAATAAAGTATTTTTGAATTTGAATGGGCTACGCTGAACACTGAAGTCCTCCTTACGAAGTCCTACTAAACATACTTAGTGTTACATAAAGAGTAGGTCTTCTCCATACTTAGGGTCGGCTATGACCTGTACACTCTGGACGGCCGAGTATGAGTGCAGGTCAAAGAAGTTCACATTAACACCAACATGCAACATGTACATGTATTCCGCCTGTTGGGAACTCCAACGTTCCTAAATCGATACAGCATACGGTGAACCGCGCATCTCAACAACAAGATAATGCGCGCCGAATCGCTAAAAAACGACACAATGTTGAAAGAATTACTACGGCTTTCTTTTTTCTCCTTTCTCTTCTTCCTTCTGCCGGCAGCTTCTTTATGCGTGCTTGTCGGCATAACTCTTAAGAGCCCGCGGCTGATCACTCCCTGCCCACTAAGACGAGTTAAAAAGAACAAGCCACTGTACACCAGTAGGAGCCACTTCAAGCCACTATTACGCAAGGCGTGGGCCTTCCCTGCTAGGCTCGAGACGGCTGCAGATTGCATACTAGTGGCTTGAAGTGGCTCCGAGTGATCTGAAGACCGAGTAAAATTGCGATTTTTGCATGAGTGGTTCAGTGCAGACTTTAGCGGAATGCCTGCACAGCCGATCTGGTAAAGCGTTGGACTCTCAATGCTCGGGGTCTAGAGTTCGATTCCTGGCTGCTCGTCAGATATTAATTTTGTGCTGGCTTTCCCTCGTTGTAAAGTGGCGTCAAAGCCTAAAACACCCATCCACTTAGCCACATACTTGCCACTGTGTTTTTAGTCAGTGAAAGTACAGTCACTAAACACTGACGATTGACAACGGACACTGATCAGTACCGTATGCATAAAGACTAGTCTGAGACTTACCTCTCGTCTCAGACACTTTGACACGTCTGGACTATCAGCAGCGTGTATCACCGTTTACTCTGAAATTGTCGTAAACCTGCCTTAGTCTCCGCCTATGCATATCGCATGAAGGTCTCGATTTAGTCAAACTAGTCTTGTCAAATTAAGTGATTTTCTTTTTCAAACCGTACATTTTATTGAATCATCGGGTCGCTTCGTCACTTAAATTTCTACATTTACGATGTGTCCGCGCAGATGGACCGTTGCCTACACCAACTCACGCTCCCTGCCGCATTCTAGACTATAGTACAGTTTGTTATGTTCTCTTCTCCTTTCGTCTCTTCTTCCTGTCCTCCTTTTCCTACGACTGGTATCTCATTCAATTGTTCACGGACAATTTCTCCGCCATGCATGCATGGTTCATATTAACTCGGGAACCAAGCCAATGATACGTCTTGGCTAAAGGTACGACCTCGACCTCTTAGCCACGTGACTGGGGTTAGGTTCATATGAACACGCTTATAAGTTTTGACTTGTTGTGCTCTGTTGTACTGATTACTGTTTGACGACGATATGTAAATTAGTGTCTAGACGACAAGGCTTAAAATGGTCCATGATCCAAAAAGAGGAAAAGTGTGATGAACTGGCAAAGACAAGCGCCATCTGCAAAGCAGACGTGTTATGCTAGGGGGGTACGGGGGAACGCTCCCCTGGAAATTAACAACAACAACAAAAATCAATGCAAATTGGTGCCTTTTGGTATGATTTAAAGTGCTTCAGAGGAGGAAACACAATTCAGTTCAGGGGGGGATGAAAATTTTAGTCAAAGGCGGAAATCCGCTAAAAGGGGCAAAATTGTAAGCCCTGCTACATGAATAACATGTTTAAACAATATATATATAAAAATTTAAAAAACAACAAAACCCTAGTCCCGGACCGGACCTATGTGTTAGTCTGTCTTCATGCATTAAGCCCCAGTTTATGTTTCGCCGAGCACGCTTATCATAGGAATATCATATCCGGTTATAACGGAATAACCACGTCAACCTTCCAGCTAAACTCCTGACACTAACGGACGCTCGAGTGATGTCAAATGGGAAGCAGAAAAACGTTCGTACTCTTTACTCATCGTGTTACTAATGCACACGGGCTATAGGCCAGGAAATCAATAATCGAAATCAATATATAGAACTGTGATTATACATAACGCACACGACATATAGTTGTCACGGATTTCAATGTCACAGGAAGCATACACAAATTGTGTATCCTTTACTCTCTAAGTTGCCAGCGTATTCACGAAGCCAGGAAGTCAATTATCGAAATCACCGAAACACCAAACAGAGAACTGTGATTTAACCGCAAAACACACAGCTGATTAGTTAGCAATGGCTTTCAGTGGTTCTCAGATCGTTTACAACTGCAACCGACAACAAAACAATCTCAAATCTCAAATCGATCACCATGGCAACATCTGTGTGTAAATTAGTAATAAAGGAATAAACACAGGTTTTCTGTCATGCGTACAATGCGGCGGTATTGGGACTGGTTTGTCGCTGGCCCGAAATACCACGATTCATTCAGAACTGATATGTCCTCAGATTTACTCAATTGACACGACTGAGACTAAGTTGTAAAATTCGTGATTGATTTTAGCCCTATATAGTGGCTAATACTAGTCTATGTCACAACGCCGACATGGGGGGGGGGGGGGGGGGGGGGGGCTGTGAGTGGTTAATTCGGCAGCCGCCTCCCGAATCCTATGGTGGGCAGGGATTTGGTTGGGGATTTTTCGTCAACAAATCGGGTCAAACTTTGTGCGGACTCGTTTACGGTTCTTGTCTTGCCTTCGTGTACACGCGCAATCATAAATGCACCCTAAAAATCACAAACGTGAGGGAGCCGTGGAATGGAGTACAGATGACCAGCATGCACAGTGAAGGCTGGGAGTTTTTTGGTGTGTGTGTGTATTTTGTTGTTGTTGTTGTTGTTGGGTTTTGTTGTTGTTGTTGTTGCTCTTTTTTTTTTTTTTTTTGGGGGGGGGGTGTTAGTGCTTACCGCAGCAACAAAGACTAATTCGGGGCTAAGTATGTCTACAATACGTGAAAAAAAAAGATTGAACCGTTGGACAACAGATGCAAACTGGTCTACGGGGCAGTATAAACCTAGGAACGGCAGGAGACGCCGGCTGAACCTTCATGCTACACTGACAGTCATCCTCAGCGTGTGGAGGCCGGTCAGTTCATGGGAAGGGGAAAGGGCAGGAGGACAAGACATCACTGAAAACGACTTCTTGTCTATGCTTGGTGCAGAACGTTGTAATACTCTGCATCATCTTTTTCATGTGGTTGTAAGCTAGAAAGCTGTGTGCGCGTGGGGGGGGGGGGGGCGGAATGCGTGCGTGCGTGCGTGCGTGTGTGTGTGTGTGTGTGTGTGTGTGTGTGTGTGTGTGTGTGTGTGTGTGTGTGTGTGTGTGTGTGTGTGTGTGGCAGTCTGTTTATGGGTATGCCATGTGTCAGTGTAGTGTATGTATTGTGTGTGTATACTTGTAAAAAAAAAAAAATGCCCCCCCCCCCCCTTAAAAAATAAATAAATAATAAAATAAAAGAAAACCAACCAAAAAAAAACAAACAACCAAGAATACAAAAAAGACTCGAAAAGAAAAGCAAACAAAACAGTGAGGTTGCTTCAATACAACCAATGACAAATACATCGCCTGCTGAACTCGTCACATACCTGTCTTCCAGTTATCACCCATTGCACGTGGTCCGAACAGGGCCAAAGAAGCCGCCACCCAGATACGGACGGCCCATGTCGTCTGCAAGAGCATCCTCATCGTTCTCCTCTGCTCAACCCTCCTCTCTATCACGCAGCTAAACAGACGACTCCATGTCGCAGTATTCCGATGACCACGTTGAACATATTCAGCAAAAGATGTGAAACCCTTGGTGCAAACAAACTGGTAGGAATATGCTCACAACTGACAAACGGAAATTCACGAGTTTTCGGCGGCTCGGAATGGTCCGAGATGAGATGACCAGTTTTCTGATGTATCAGTTCCTAGGTGGAGAAATTCGTGCCCATACACTGCAATGATCTTTCCATAAATCAATAAAAGATAAAGCAAAGTGATTCAGCGCAAGATGTCACCTGTTCTACGTCACTTCTTTTCTTCTTCTTACAAAAGCTCCACAGTGTCTTGTCACAGCGATGTCCCCAACTTTTTACGCTGTTGACACACGCAAACACACGCACCGACTAATCTCACTACATACTACACGGGACAGGAGGCAGACAAAACTTCGACGTCTCGAACATCGCCGACTACCAGCTGCTGACTAGACTCACACAAAGCTAAACCCATTCATGCTTCGGCCTCTCACACTCTGGCTGTCTCTTGCTCAGTCTGACGACGGAAGAGAATCGCATCCCTCTCAACCTCTCTGCCCTGTGCCGGGCGCTAAAATGTGGCCTGTGCTATGCGCAGATCGTCAGAAACTTGCTCCAAACGCTCGGACTCCACAGCGCTGGCCAACACAAGGCAAAGCAAGACAAACGCTGTGTAGGGAAGGAAGGAAGGCCGGCTGTCGCGCGGCACGACTCACGGGGCTGAAGGAAAAGACGATGGGATAGGCAAGGGAAATCTGAACACAGACGTGGGGGGGGGGGGGGGGGGGGCGTTGGAGATGTCAAGGAGTGGGCTTGGGGGGGGGGGGTTAACGTCCTTTTCCACCACAAATGGAGCAACGAGAAAAAGGCCTGCACAAATATCTGGCCCCAACCGGGAATCGAACTCACGACCCAAGCATTCGAAGTCAAACGCTCGACTGTCCCGTCATTCAGTAATAATAATAAAAGTTCATTTTGACGGACCATAGTTCTATCACTTCGTGCAGGTGTGATGTGTAAGATCAGCTGTTGCCACCGTCATCCTTACTCAGGGCTAAATCACCACTGATTTAGGCCTACAAGGGACATATGGCGTGCTGACGGAGGAGGTGATGAGGGGGTGGTGAGCGGGCGGTGGGTGGGGATGGAGCTGAGGTGGGTGGGGGGGGGGGGGGTAGGTCTGAAGGCGCGGTTTGTTGGAACAGCCGTTGAAACTTCGATCAGGTCGTCCTCAGCAGCAGCATAATAAATTCGATTGCTACAGCTTTCGGTAAAACAAACAGAAACATGGACCCAATTTGTTAGGAATAGCCGGGAGTTAAAAATTGGCCTTAGTCTGTTACAGAGAACGACTGAGTCCACCTCGACTTGTCTTCTCAATACCGGCCCCACCACCACCCACACATACATACATACATGCATACTGACACGCATGTATTATGGATGTATGCATGCATGTATACATATGTGTGTCTGTATGTTTGCATGTACATATAAATATACATACCCTCCTACAGTACTGTTACAATAACTGAGGGTGGTTCAGCTGTTTTCAAGTCTAGACAGTATTGATTATTTTCGTCAGTGGATGAGTATGTTAGGCGTGTTCCACTGGAACACTGTCAGCACACACCCATCACACAACACCCATCATTGACAACAAGGTTAGACTGAAGACGCCCCACACTATATGTCAGGACATGGCCAAGTTAACGCCCAACTTAAATTAATATTTATGGACGTTTAATGTCTAGTCCGCAAAACCAGGCGGAAGACACTGACCAAATCTCCGCTTGTGAATGACTGTGCTATCTGTGTGGTGAGTTCCCGCTGAGGTAACTGATTCCTCTCCTTATCGCTTCTGTGAGTTGGTGCCAACGTTTTTGGAATCAAGCTTACCGTTTCTGTGGAGCCGCACAGCAACATGGAAGGGTCCTTGATTGTTTCTTCTTCTCTCTCTCTTTAACTTTTTCATTGACTACACACTCTCTCTCTCTCTCACACACACACTCTCTCTCTCTCTCACACACACACACACACACACACACACATTCTCTCTCTCTCTCTCACACACACACACACACACGCCGTCCACACACGCCGTCAACACACAGTCACACACACACACACAGCGTTGGACTGACGATGTTTGAGTTGTGAGTTTTTGACTTCAAGGCTAGACTGCGAATTCCAAAATCACTGCCGGCTGACTTTACCTAGTTCCTTTTTAATTTTTTTTTTTTGACATTATGTCACCCTTACACGGCGGAAAAGATCAACCCAAAAACAATTACATGCACCATCACCCCCCCCCCCTCACGCTAAGTGTAGGGGAAACAAAGCAGCATCCATCATGATACAATTTCAAAACGTTTCAGGAACTAATCGTATCTATAGGACTGTTCTCAACAATAGCACCAGCCTCCGGATCTCATCAGTGGTGCAAGTGCCCTCTTATCATTTTCCCAACTACACAATAATATAATATAATATAATATAGCGTGTGTGTTATTTCAGCCATATTCAGTCTGCAAGTGCTTTGCCTCTCTTGAACTTTTCTCACTGTAAGTGGCTATTGGGGACGCTGAAGCACTGAGTTCGGACGACTGAGACTTCGCTAATTACTGTAAGTGGCTGTCAGTTGCTTCACGCAAGATCGACCAGGGAAATATTTTTGGGATAGGCTGTACTTGCAGTGCACATATTTGTGACAACTGCTGCACTCACAACATACAACGCTCTTTCAGAACCTCGAAGTTAACATGTTATTCATTACTGGTTTGTATTGTTTATATTTTACTTGTACAATTATCTCTTAAGAGAACATGCTCGGGTCGTGAGTTCGAATCCCGCCGGCTGGGGCTAAATATTTGTGCTGGCCTTTTTTTCGTTGCGACAAGTTCATCTATCTCGGCAGCGTTGTCAGCAAGGATGGAGGAACGGACGAGGACATCAAGAGCCGCACCAACAAAGCCAGACATGCCTTTCGCACTCTGCGCCCCATCTGGAGATCCACAGCCCTATCCCTGCGAAACAAGATCCGGATCTTCAACTCAAATGTGAAGTCGATCCTACTCTATGGCTCGGAGACATGGCGCACCACCAAGACAAGCTCCCACAAGCTGCAAACCTTCATCAACAGATGCCTCCGCAACATTCTCAACATCAGATACCCACTGGTGATCACCAACCAAGACCTCTGGGAGGGAACAAGACAGGTCCCCATCGAGCAGGAGATCAAGAAAAGGAAATGGGGATGGATCGGACACACTCTGCGAAAGTCAACATCAAATGTCACCAGGCAGTCCCTTGATTGGAACCCCCAGGGAAAGCGCAAAGTGGGCCGACCGAAGCAGACCTGGCGGAGGAGTACGGACGCTGAAGCCAAGGCCGCCGGAACGACGTGGGCCGAACTAAAGAGGGCGTCCCAGAACCGAGTGCGCTGGCGGAGTGTGGTTGCAGCCCTATGTTCCCCAGGGAATAGAGGATTAAACTAAAACTAAACTTTTTTCGTTGCGCCGTCTTTGGTATCACCCTTATGTGGGGGAAAAGGACGTTAAACCCCCAAACACCCACCCCCACCCACTCTTAAGAGAACAAGCAAGACCATCCCTTGTCAGCTACATGATAAGACTGGTAAAAAAAAAACCAAAAAAAACAAACAAAAAAAACACTGCACACCAGTAGGAGCCACTTTAAGCCACTATTACGCAAGGTGTGAGCCTTCCCTGCTGGGCCCGAGATCGTAATAGTGGCTTGAAGTGGCTCCTAGTTGTCTGAAGATTTCAAGTAAAAGCATGGGCGTCCAAGAGTAATCATCTGGAACCACGTGACAATTATGACACAGACACATACACACAAGTTTTCTCATATGCTGGTGAGATAATATTATTTGTTTGCAGGGGGCGGGGGTGGGGACGTTCTTTTCTTTTCTTCTTTTTCCTTTTTGTGTGTGTGTGTGTGTGGGGGGGGGGGAGGGGACTGGGAAGAACATCTTATTGCTTGATGGGCGGTCGGTGGCCTAGTGGTTAAGAGACTTGTCACCAATGCGAGAGGTCAGGGGTTCGAGCCCCACTCGGGGCAAAGAATTTTTCCTTCTCGTATGTGGCATCGTTCATTCGGGCCGATCGTCGGGGGTTCTCTCCGGGTACTCTGGCTTCCTCCCCCTCTGCTTTGGAAATGTTCAGCCCACCAAGTTTGAAAAATAAATGCATATCTAAATTCCGAATTTTAAATAGCTGAGCTGACCCTTCGCACCACGTGATTGTAATACGTTTATGTCCTGTGTGTGAGAGAATGCGTGTGATTCACGTGAGCGTGCGTGTTGGGTTTAGCTCGCGGCGCTTTGAGCCAAAATATTTGGGATAAAGCGCCTATATTAATGCGCTTATTATTATTATTATGTAAGAGTGATATCAACGATGTACCACTAAAATATGAGTGAACAAGTTCCCATATCACTGAATAGTGAAGATGGCTTTATTCATTGATAGAAGTAATCATTAAAATGTAATTGCACTGTTGATAAGCTGCCACAATTAAAAAAATGGGCATCACAAACTTATTCTCATTTTTTTAAAAGAAAATTTTATACTAAAACAGCTGGAAGAACTGGGTACAAAATATTCTATATAAATGAATGAAAACCTTAACTGTCCATGTCTCTCCCTCTTCAGAGGAAAGAATAAAATTATGTTCTTTTAAAAGTATCATGATAAAATGGAACTGGGCTGTGAATGGAAATGTTACAATGTATCCAAATTCAGCGCTAAAACACTTTCAGTTTCTTGGCAGCCGACGGTACATTTATATCCCTTCAAATGCATGCACAATATGTACCAGGGTCCATACAGGTTCACAGTCTCAAAAATTCATGACTTTTCCATGACTTTTCGCGGCCAACTCTCCTGTTTTCCATGACACTTTCCTCGCCCTCTTTCACACTAACACGCGCGAGGGTAGAAATTCTGAGCTTATCCGAGTTATCGCAGTCAGCAAGACCAATGTTCAGAGTTAGTCATTAGCCTCAGGGGAAGGCAGTTTGTTGGCATTTTTGGTGGTCTGTCCAGACAGTAATCAACAAGCTGACCATTTCCATTTCCATAAAATTCCAAAATTCCATGACTTTCCATGACTCTTGAGATAATTTCATGACTTTCCAGGCCTGGAAAAGCTATTTGCAAATTCCATGACTTTTCCAGGATTCCATGACCTGCATGGACCCTGATGTACACTAACCGGTAACCAGTGACTCATAAAACAAAGTATGACCAAAACATGACAAACAATACATCATCTGCTTAGTGGATACAAAAATGATGACATCCATTTTCACTTGAATCATTCCAGGAATTCACCCTCTTTAAAAAAAATAAAAATAATAATAATTCCACTGCCAGGAAGGTGACAATTTGCACACACACAAAATGTAACTGTTCTTGCACAGAACCACACTCTAAACATAGCTGCTCCGATTGACCAGTGACGATTATTTAGAGGAATATAACCTGGAATTTACATCCATACTTCTCCAACAATGGGGGAGCTGCTTATGGGAGTGCTGTCCCTTTTCTGATGGCTTCTGCCACTTGTGTTTGGGCAGTATCATCAGCGTAGCGCTGGTATTTGGCAATCAGTTTATCCTCAGGAGCCATGGTAGCACTGACACACGGCCGAGACTTGCAAGCATTCAGCCACGTCTGCAGGCGCTCAAAACTGCCGTCTGCTGGCAGAGAGAACTGGCGGAAATGTTCCAGAATAGGGAAGCGCAGGCAAAGTGGCAGCAGAGTTATGTCCACCAGGCCAAACTTCTCACCGAAGAAGTATGGCCCTTCCGAGCTCATGGCTGCCGTGATGGACCCAAGACGCTTTATCAGCCTTGATTTGGCCTCTTCCTGCTTGTCTTTGTCTTGCTGCTGAAGAATGTGATAGTACTGTGGCATGAGCTGCTTGGCTATGAAGTCAATCCAGATCCGTGCTTGCGCTCTGCTGAATGGATCAGCGGGTAAAAGTTTTGGCTCCTGCGGCCAAGCGTCCTCGATGTACTCGTTGATGACCAGGGACTCGTACACCGAGCGCCCGTTGTGGATGAGTGTCGGCACCAGACCTCGAGGGTTTAATGCCAGAAACTCTGGTGTTTTGTTGTAGGGATCTGTCTCAACCAATTCAAAGTCCACCCCTTTCTCCAGCATACAGATCCATGTCCGCTGTGCAAACGGGCAGAACCAGGCGCTGAGAAGCTTGATAGGTTTTGACATTGTTGCAGGAAACAGCAGGTTCTGAAAACAGAACAATGGAATTGGATTGTACATGATCGGTTTCTCGCGGCAATTACAATAGATTTTTACTGCAAGTCCTATGTAGCTACAAGTAACAACAGAAGTTTTGTATGAATATCAAATCCTGTTTATTACCATACTTATTGTGGGATTCATAGGTCGTATGTACTGCTTTGTCTCAAAAATGCACGCACGACTTCCCGAGGCTGTTGTAAACTTGAGCATGCACTACACAGCCTAGGACGCCTTGACCCTATGACGATGCTATTTCCTTTGACAATGCGCCTGACACTACTTTTCAAAATTTGGACTGCTATACTATATATATCTGTAGTCAGTAGTACATGTATATATTTTCTACTATGCGCTATCGCGTTCGGCAAGCAGGTGCCTGCTGAAAGTAAGAACACATAACTCACCGCTGTCCGTGACCAACTTCGTCTGCTCGTATCTAAAGTCCACCAAGCGTAAAAGGGGAGACCACTCCAATTTATGTGTCCACGGTAGCTCAGTGTTCGACAGCCGTGGATGTATACACTACTGTTCCGTAATCTGCACGGGGTGCTTGTGTGTGTGTGTGGTGGGGGGGGGGGGGGGAATGATGCACACAATAATGAACTAACAAACAAAACTTTTAAATATTCTCGTTGTCTAACATGGTTTAGGCAACATTTCATCACCCAAGAACTGCAACATAAAAGGTATCAGTCCTTGTTGCCTCAGATCTCTAAGAACAGCATCTTTTTAACGAATCCCTTACTGTCCATTTTGGACCAAGAACATGCATGCTGACCAATAACAGGTGTACACTGGTAAAATGCAGATTACAAAAAGGTAAAACTGTGTGCCATTGTGTACTTGTGGTGCATGTGACAGTGCGTCTGCATTAGAGCAACCAGCGAATTCCTTTGATAAATAGCACTGTTTACAAAACCAGTTGAAACATTTGAGTGCAACATTGTAAATGCAGCTCTGTCGACGCGTTAAACCAATGCACATTTCGAAGCGTACCAAGGACTGCCAGTGTGAACGTACGTTTTCATGTGTATGTATTGTATGTGTGCAATACACGCACACATAATTATGCATGTGATCTGGAAATGTGACGGGGATAGCACACGAGAACGCTTTGCAAAATCAATTATCATACAGGAAGAACAAATGTTAGGAAAAAATCTACACTCACAGAGACCACAGCAGACACACTCTGAAGAACTCAAAAGAAAACACGACCAAATTTTCCCAACTTGTTTTTTTTTTTATTTCTCAAACACGCATACTACTATTTTACGCAACCATGGCAGAAGCTGTGGCAGATTCACTGAAACAAACAAACAAAGACTGATTACAAAATGCACAATGAACACACAAGCAAGTGAGCTATACAAAATACAATAATTAAGCAAATCACCTGCAGATATTTTCTGAAAACACATACACAAACACCAAAACCTGATATATGCCTCTGGCTGAAACACGCGGTCAGGTACAGAGGGCAAACATTACTGATGTCCTGCACCTACCAAGATCAGAGATGGTGAACTCTGAGTCTGACCTAACTTGCAGGAACAAAGCTACGGCTGTCATACCACTATTACCATGTGCAAATGAAAAACATTTCATTTGCCAACAGCTCTACTGAAAAATCATAAAAGCACCTATGTGCTTATCGAATCCATGACGCTTGTGGCTAAGGCCCTTTCAGTTTTACTTAAGGAAAGTATTTTATTTTCTAAATAGCTTTACAGTGTCATTTTCTTCTTTTTGGACTACGAAGATCAGGGCCTCAGATCCACGTCGGACATCGGTCACCAGACTGATAAAATTTTCAAATGTCTGATATTATTTTCCTACAGGCGGACAAATGTCCTAAGGTTTTGTAAGGACGTCAGTCATTGTCCGATTACAGTTTTGCTGGCCAGGACATAGCACCAGCCGCTTTCTCAAACCAGAAAGGTTGAGTCAGTCACGCCGTGAGTCATTCGTGTACACCTGCACCGTTAGCTTTCGCCATTTTGCCGCGTCTGCAAGAGGTCAGTGGTCTGCACTCTACGAGCATTTACTCTCCGTCGCATACTTGGAGGGTATCTCGAGTCCGATTCTGCGATGTTTTCTTGTGGTGGAGTTTGCGAAAGAGATGGCAGATTGCTCTCCCTTTTCGGGCTGTCCCAAGCGTTTGATTTCGATTTCGTGTGTTTACGGATTGTTTTCAATTCTGAAATGCCACCCAAGAAAAAAACAAAGGCAGACAAGTATCAGCAACTGCTGCCTTTTTTCGTAAATCGGACGGCCCCGTCGTCAGCTGCGGCAACCAACGTGCTCCAGCATTGACCTCACAGCTGAGACTCACGATCAGTCATGACGAAGTGCATTGCCCAAACCTGAGAGTGACAAATGTCCTATGGTTTTTTTTTTTTTATGATCCAGGACAAATAATATGAATCTGAGGTGTTCAAGACATTTGTCCTATTGTCATCCTGACGGACCTGAAGCCCTCGAAGATGATTTGTACCCTTAAGTACTGCCTCGGGTTATTTTTTAAAATTCTGACACCAAAACAAGGGACAGTAGCATTAAATGAGAAAACTGCAAGCAGAACAATACATACTATTTCCAGTTGGGAGCAAGAACCTTCTTGGTTTTGTAGTAGCGTGCCAGGCGGTGGATACGACTCTCCACCAGGATCAAGCGGAACTTGGCGTCCTTGTCCTGTCACATAATGTCATCATGCCAATTTCATTTCATGTACACTATAAATGGAACAATACAACGCCAGGCGCAAGCTGTAGCATTGTATTATCAGACACTTAGAAGCAGACCCTTTTCTCCATATGTGAGGTGTGATGCACACACAGTGTTCCACATGGTTGAGAAAGGTCTATAGCTAAAACATTGTAATTGTAAGATTTTGAAAAATCACATCAAAAGTGAGAATCACTTGTATTCAACCCTGCCCATACATTGATACAACAGAACAATCACCACTCACAGACTCAAAGAGACAAACTGGATGTTGATTTGTCTGTTGTCCTTCACAGAAATTCGTTTGGAGTGTTGTATACAATGAATTATGCTTTGTGTTACGTAAAAGATGCCTACTGCACCTGATGGCTATTAGCTGAAGCTTACACAACCAATCTACCCTCGTGCCAACCTTGGCAGTAAATTATTAAGACAAACTAAATGTAAAAAAATAAAATCCACTCATACTGTCCACATTAAAAACATTCAGCATCAAACAAACCAGAATGTTAACATCTTCATGACACAGGGCTTAAAACTGTCCATGATCCGAAAGAGCAAAGTATGTAGCATGTAGTGAAGAAGAGGCAAAGCAACAACCACACATCAGGATTCAAGTGCTTCAGAGAAGGAAACACTTTTTCAAGGAGGAAAAGTTGGAATTAGACTAAAATCTACACAAGCTGGTGTATTTTGGCATGATTTTAAGTGCTTCAGAGGAAGAAACACACATTTTGAAGGGAGGTAAATTTCTATCCAAAGGTGGAAATCAGCCGAACGGTGGAAGATTCTGAGCCCTGATGACATCAGCAGTACCACATACCTTTCGGTTCCTCTCAAGGTGCTTGCGGATGTTGACGGCCTTCTTGATGAGAGAGTAGAGGTCCTCAGGAAGGTCAGGCGCCAGACCCTTGGCCTTCAAGATGCGCAGGATCTTGTTGCCGGTCACAAATCGGACCTGGGCGACGCCATGTGAATCTCGCAGGATGACACCTGTTACAACAGTCAGAAATTCAAATACTCACACTGTACAAAAACACAAGACGATGAGAATAGACAGAAGGCCGAGTGATCAAACCAACTAGACACAGACTAGAGGAAAATGCATCAAGTTAGTTTAGTTTCCACAGGCAATATTTGTTTAGAAATACAACAGGGCGTAAAATAATTGGTTTAAAAATTTATTTTGTTGCACTGGTGAAAGTACAGGAAAACAGTTTGAGCATAAACAAGACGTGCTTATGACATGCTCAATAAAAATTCAATTAAAGCAACCTTTGCAACGGCGGCCCACGAATTATGTGAGAGAGAGCGAGAAAGAGATCTCAGTTTGTCAGTGAGCATTTTCATATCAACGGCGTCAGCTGCTACAGTCGATGATAGTATGTACTAATGTATAAATAATTCACGAGGGAAAGTGTGTAGCATTTACTGATTTAGTGACAGAGTGGCCAGGCCATGAGCACACATCTGCTATGCTAGGGGGGATCCAGAGGTGTGCCCCCCTGGAATTTTTGTAAAAATCAGATTTTGTGCGTTCTGGCATGATTTTAAGTGCTCCAGGGGAGAGAACGCTGTGTTTAGAGGAACATAACCAGAATTAGATTCAAATCTAAGCAATTTTGTTTATTTTAAGTGAATTTAAGTGCAGAGTTGAGCCTTCTCATCACATCTGGTCAAAAATAAAGTGGTGTGGTTCTGTGTGTGTTTGCTCGTTTCCTTTTTTTAACTGCAGAACTCGACTCCCCTCTATGAATTTAATTTTGAGAGACTTCCGGCTTTGGAACTGAAGTACCAATAAACAGGCCTGGTGAAAACAATAATTTTCTGGTCGCCCAGGAAAGAACCTGGCAGTCCAGCAGAAGGTAGTAGATAAATACTGTAACAAGTGTATTTGCTTATGAATCGCCACGTGTCGACAAGAGCGAAAATCGGAGGACTTCGAAATCTCTCGTACGCGAAACCACGAGTACCCGGATGCTTCTCCACCGTATTTTGAAATCATCATCAACCGTGTATAGCGAGACAAAACGTTCTAACGCCAGAGATTGGTGGTGAACCATTTTTTTTTTCTCAGAGAAATTTTAGGTTGCCCTTGGAGCCACCATTTCAGTAAGTTTTAGTAGCCCGAGATTTTTTCTGGTCGCCTCTGGCGACCCTATTCATCAGGCCTGATAAAGCATGCAGGTGTTTCCACACTTAAAATGCACAAGTCTGATCAGGATCTTACCAATCTGTGAGGGCTTCAGGCCTTTCTTGGCCAGCTTGAAAATCTGCTCTTGAACATCCTCTGATGTGAGCTTCAGCCACTGTACAGAAACAATATCATCATAAATACTGGTTAACTGTTAATGTTGTTATCTTAATGAATACGACAAGCACTGAATAACAAATCGACAAACTGCTGGTGACTGACGGTGCGATCGTGGAACAACTACAAAAGTCAAAATACACAGTAATTAAACAACGTACAATAAGAGTAAACTTCTGAAACACATTGATGGTACATGCACTCACCCCCCCCCCCCCCCCCCCCCCCCGTTTTACAAATAATATCAGTATGAATCAAACTGAATAGGCTAAAAGAAAAGCAGCAGTGCAATTACAAAATAGTGTTTTGCTGCTTACCGTGGGCACAGAGCGCCTGTATGGCAGTGCTGACTGGGAGATACCCTTGCTGAAACCCGAAACAAAAATGTGCACATTTTAGTGTCATTCGACTAGTGTTAACATGATGCGATATGTATTAGGAACTGTCTCTAAAACTGCATGGCCATCAATCAAGTTCACTGAATGAATAAACATTATGTAGCATTAATGATTACGTGTTCAATAATCCGTTGAAAATACTTAACCGAATACACTTAACCGAACGAACAAGACAACGCGAAATCAAGCCAGAGACTCAGAGTGCGATTTACACATAATGACTGTGTCACTGTCGACAAAATAGTCATCGCACAGTCTGAATACCACGTACAGACGACCACAAACGACTTTTCACTTTAACCATCAACCTAACTCGAACAAAATCCCCACAGCACACGCAGAGGGCGAGAGAGGACCGACACCACATGAAACCCACGTGGGCAATCACTTCCAGCTAAGTCACGAAAAAGAACTGTTCTGCTTTACTATTTCGTTAATTGTTCCGCAGTTATAGACAACGTAACAATTTCTGTGTTGCGGTACACATAAACATGCCATTTTATGCTTTCTGTAATGAAAATCGCCTGATCTCTTCACTCACCCGGGATTGTGCATACGACCCATGATGGCAACTTGCTTGGAAAGGACCCGGATGACGCGGAACAGGAAGTTGGTAAGGAAGGTTACTCTTCTCAGCAAATGTCCACGGTTCAGTCCCTTGGTGGCTTTGACAGCAGTCTCCGCCGCAAAGATACGACACGACGTCTTCTACGAGGATAACGTTGTCTGACTCGTCTCGGAACGTGTATTTAATGCATTGTTTTTCTTTACTTTTTGTATGGGCTCTTGGAAACTCGTACAAGACTGGAAAACAATCACGTTTTCTTGAAAAAGTCTTCGCTGGCTGGAAACCGTGAGCAGACGACTCGAGTCCGCGGCCGCGAGCGGGTCACTGGCCAAATTGTCATATCACAGGCAGCCGGCGTTTGTATGCCGGCTTACATTCTTCTCGACGAAGACACACCATGAACTCTGTGACTGTGACTGCACACCTCAGCTTGCTGAAGAAGTGGCCGGCAGAGTCAGCCGAGGCTACACTGCATCTGGCAGAGCAACGCCGGTGTACGTCTTCACTGGCAGGTAGTAATCAAGTTGATTCAGTTTCAGTCACTGAAATAACTTGAGAGGACTCAAACTCAGTGTACTTGTATAGTCACGGGCTGTAGTGTGATATAGCGACTGCTAAGTGAATTCTCGTCCAAGACTAACTACGAGGCTCCGGCTTTTGAAATGCGCCCGCCGGAGCGGTCAGAGTACTTTGAATTTTATTCTTACTTTAAAATAATAATAATAATAATGAGTATTATATAGGCGCTTTACCCAATTTATGAATCGGCTCAAAGCGCGGGGACTGAACCCAACACGCACGCTCACGTGAATCACACGCATTCTCTCACACACCGGACATAAACACATTACAATCACGTGGTGCGAAGGGTCAGCTCAGCTATTTAAATTTCGGAATTTAGAATTGCATTTATTTTTTTTAAATTTGGTGGGCTGAACATTTCCAAAGCAGAGGGGGAGGAAGCCGGAGTACCCGGAGAGAACCCCCGACGATCGGGCCGAATGAACGGTGCCACATACGAGAAGGAAAAATTCTTGCCCCGGGTGGGACTCGAACCCCTGACCTCTCGCATTGGTGACAGGTCTCTTAACCACTAGACCACCGACCGCCCCACTTTATTCATTTTATTTTTTTTTAATCAATTATTTATTTATTTATTTTAGTTGGCTCCGAGTCAGTCTCTCTGCTGAACTGACTGAAGTTGAAAAAATAAAGTTTCATTGTAATTCACGGTTTCTTTTTCTCTTCTATAAACACATGCGTGCGCGCGCGCGCGCACACACACACACACACACACACACACACACACACACACACACACACACACACACACACACACACCGTCACACACACACACACACACACACACACACACACACACACACGAGGTCAGTGACAGTAACAGCCCAGCAGTAAGACTGAACACTCAGTGACTAAGTATAACCACCATTCAGTAAAACGCTTGCTAAAACATCCCAGGTACTGACATTTTATTGTCATAAATACACCACAGATGATATACAACAACAGTTCAAAAGGATTTTTGCACAACACATCAATAAAAGACACAATGTACATGTATTTGGACGTTATTTTTCAGTATGATATAAATTACCAGCATCGTTTCACGAAACCGGATGACAAGAGACAAAACTTGAAGGCACAGCCGCGACCATTAACAGGGTATGAAATGTTCACGTGAGGCACGGTAACACACGAGACCACGTGCGCGTCATCAGGACTGCGCCAGTCGCCATGGCAACAAGGACTGGAGAAGACTGATGTCGCCCTCCGCCGTTCATGTCGCTGTCTTTACTCTTGCCTGCAGATGGTTCGTCGTTCAAAGACACTGGAAAGAGATTTCAGCACATATGAGGAGATAGATCTCCGAAACTGTGGCAATGTTTTAAACTTAGAAAGCAATGAAAAACCAAAAGATTTTCCCTGGCTGTAGTCATAATACATCATAGCTCGAAAATCTCTTCGGGAGGGGTCAGTCAACACTGCTGGCAGAGGACCCGTCACATTTACCGGACATTTTGTCACATGGAATGTAAACGGTTGCATGGAATCAAGTAAAATTTGTTGTCGTAAGTATTACGAAAATGGTATACGATGTGATGTAAACAGCAAAGTAGTGACGTCATTAGTTCGTTCAGTCTGCAAAACATAATAAGTGGCCTTCGACGGTATAAGAAAACCGAAGCTACGGCCAGCATTAAAAAAATAAATAAATAGGTTGTGCTTCGGATACCCAACCAATCCTCACAACCCATCTGATCTGATGTTAGTAAGTATAAAACTACTACTACTACTACTACTAATGATAATAATAATGATAATAATAATAACAACGATAACTATGTATCGTATGACGCTTTATTCAAATTCTTGAATCGGCAGAGAAGGGAGGGGGGGGGGGCTTTGCCCACGGGAGTTGCCGAGTGGAGTCGTCTATTATCAGCGTGTGTGCTGCCGTTCAATCCCTGAATTAGTCAGTATGAAACTTGCCCTAATCTCCCGTGATGCATCTCCCGCTCATCTGTCTTCGTCAAGCTAGTCTAAGGTTTTTCAGTTGTCCACTGACACATCAGAACAGAGGAAACTGTGTGGTGACGCACCTTGGTCGCCGGAGCACCGCATATCCAGCTCATTCTTCATCTCGGACAAAACCTCCTCCACCGTCGCGACGAACTCTGTGGGTAAGTTGGGCAGCTGGCGACACGCATCCAACGCTTCTCGCATGCACTGCAGGGACTTCTCGAAAGTTCTGCACACACACAGTGACACACACACACACACACACACACACACACACACACACACACACACACACACACACACACACACGCACGCACGCACGCACGCACGCACGCACGCACGCACCGCGCACGTACGCGCGCGCACACACACACACACACACACACACACACACACACACACACACACGCACACACACACACACACAACATGTTCAAACAGTAATACTGACTCCATTCTACGCGCTCCAACGAAAAACCAAACTTGTATGAGTGGCTCAGCCCAGGACAAATGCGCTGATTTAAGGGGGAAAAAAATCTAAACAGCTCAAGAGTATGATTTAAAGATTTGCATTACACAGAATTGCTATTACCTCCAAAAACATTATAAAATGTATTTAGGGAAAAAAGAAAGAAAAAAAAGACTAGAAAATCGATTTGCAAAATTATCTTCGCAGAAAAATGATAAACTAGGCTGAATCACGCATGGCGGTATTTAAATGTTCTGAAACGTCATTGAGACGGAGAACAGCCGCTTACGAAGCTCTGAGGTTGTTTGTCAAATACAAGGGTGTTTCATTTAGCCATTGCTACCGTCACGTTTCATCATTACATGCGGAGCGAAGAGGAGTAATGATGATAAATAATGATAATGACCGTCACGTTGTCGTGACTTTGTGGCTTCTAATAATGATTAGAGATAAACGACTTCCTGTGAGCCTATGACCCATTCCTAAATAGACTGGGATTCGACAAAGCTTCTAAAAATAGCCACCAATCAGCGCCGTCTAGCTGGTCCTCAGTCCGCAGCCAACTAACGTCGTCTGCTAAGTGAGCGGTACACTTCTACAACAACTTCAGTCCAGGCCGGCCAGAGTCACAACAATGGCCGGTTTCAGATGCTATATTGTGACCCACGTGACTAAGTCTGACGCACAGAGACAACACATTCCATGATGCTGTATGCATGTCATACGTATTGACACAGAGGGAGTGTTGCTTGCGCGGCGTCAGTTAAGCCCTAACTAACTAACTGACTAACAGAGAGAGAGACAGACAGACAGACAGAGAGACAGACAGACAGACAGACGGACGGACGGACGGACGGACGGACAGACAGACAGACAGATAGACAGACAGACAGAGAAATGTCGGAGTACGTCGGCGTATGAGGCTAGCGTTCCCACGCGGAAAAACAAAAACAAAAACGAAAAGGAAAACGAAAAGGAAAACGTCCTGACTAATTATGCCGAAATACGCAGACCACACGAGCAGCACATGCAGGCACCACTTCTTTCTTTCATTCCATTCCCTTCTTTTTTCTTGTTAACAACCATACCTGCATTTTTCTTCTGTTGTGCCGGTCGGTTCCTCCTCAGGAGAACAGTTGCCGACACTGTAACATTTTTCTTCCATCGCATCAAGCACACTGACTGATAGCGCTGCACACACACACACATATATTTACATAAATACATACATTAGTCAGTATATACATACTCTTAGATGGGCAGTCGATTATACATACAGACATACATACTTGCACGCATACATACATACATACAGACAGACAGACAACTGACACACACACAGACAGACAAGCAGACAGGTATACAGACACACAGACACGGACAGACAGACAGACATGCGGACATACAGACGGCCGAACACGCTCAAGTCGAAGGCGCAGAGGAAATCAATTTTTGTTCGTCTTATCCAAAGTTTGACTTATCCGTGGACGATGAATTTCGAAGAGGGCTTTTCCGTTCTGCATTTCATCAGCCCTCAGATGATTATTTCTGCTGGAGGAATAGTTTTAAAATGCATGTTTCAAGTGATAAATCATGACATGGCCGGGGCAGGAACCAACCCAGTGCGGGAGGTAAAAGGCTAATTAGTGCCGGGATACACAGAGAGAGAGAGAGAGAGAGAGAGAGAGAGAAAGAGAACGATAACGATCCTCTCTTTTACGAAGAAGTTATGGGCATACAAAGACCATTTTCAAACTTGCCGTTGCTACACCACCGTAAAAGAGAGAGAGAGAGAGAGCGATAACGATAACGATAACGATCCTTTCTTTTACAACGGAAGAAGTTATAGGCATACAAAGACCATTTTCAAACTTGCGGTTGCTACACTACCGTGAGAGAGAGAGAGAGAGAGAGAGAGAGAGAGAGAGAGAGAGAGAGAGAGAGAGAGAGAGAATGACAATGACAATGACAATGACAATGACACTTTATTTTACAACGGTAGAATTGTTTTGGTACAAGTGCCACTTTATGATTTGCCGTCGCTTGACTACGGGAGAGCGAAAAACTTGAGCAAACAATCAAATTATAAAAGAAAAAGGAAAACCATATGTTATACTATGGAGAGAGAGAAATAGAAAGAGGTACGGAGGGGGGAGGGGGAGTGATGGGGGGGGGGGGGGGGGGCTAAACGTCTTTTTTCCACATCTGTAAATACTACAACCCCCCCCCCCCCCCCCCAGCTCATTTTATCGAGATCCCAGCTGTATTTTATGGTGATGTGTGTGTGTGTGTGTGTGTGTGTGTGTGTGTGTGTGTGTGTGTGTGTGTGTGTGTGTGTGTGTGTGTGTGTGTGTGTGTGTGTGTGTGTGTGTGTAACTGTAGAATGGCTCCGGCTGAGTCAGCATCTGCTGGGATACTGCGCTATATAAAAGCAATTTATTATTATTATTGTTATTAATGGCCTCTAGGAACGAGAGAAAGGCCAGTACAAATATTTGGCACCAGCCGGGATTCGAACTCACGACCCAGCCGCTGAGTCAGTATTGACCAAAGTCAGAGAGAGAGAGAGAGAGAGTAATGTAAAACATGATGGCGTCAGTTTTTATGACTAACAGGCGGCAGACTGGTGCCGAACACAATAGCCTGGGACATGTCAGGTTTGTGTTCCCTTGAGAACGCGTTACCCCGTGTCCCAGTGTATGTATGTGTAGTGCGTGTGGACTGACTAAGTGCACGTTTCATTATTAGTCATTTTCTCTCTCACTTGGCACTGTATCAGGACTTCACACACACACACACACACACACACACACACACACACACACACACACACACACACACACACACACACACACACACACACACACACTCTCTCTCTCTCTCTCTCTCTCTCTCACACACACACACACACACACACACACACACACACACACACACACACACACACACACACTCTCTCTCTCTCTCTCTCTCTCTCTCACACACACACACACACACACACACACACACACACACACACACACACACACACACTCTCTCTCTCTCTCTCATACTCTCTCTCTCTCTCTCTCTGTCATAAGCATCACCGTACTTAAATGAATACACACACACACACACACACCACACCACACACACACACACACACACACACACACACACACACACACACACACACACACACACACACACACACACACACACACACACACACACACACACACACACACACACACACACACTCTCTCTCTCTCTCTCTCTCTCTCTCTCTCTCTCATACTCTCTCTCTCTCTCTCTCTCTCTCTCTCTCTGTCATAAGCATCACCGTACTTAAATGAATACACACACACACACACACACACACACACACACACCACACCACACACACACACACACACACACACACACACACACACACACACACACACCCTTATGCCACTGTTTCAGCCGACTGCGAAGCCCTCGGAACACAAAAAGTGATTTTGTTCCATGTAGGCCTAAGTATTTTTAGTCGCACAAGACTTGCAGGCTCAATACATCTTTTGCTGGAGACAACAGTCTGCTTGCCTTTTTTTTCTTCAGTGCTTCCACAAAGTTCAAAGAATGAGCTGGAATGAGGTAATATAAATTGTTAATTAAGGCTTCTTTTCACAGGAATCTGTGTAGCTGGTTTTTGTTTGTTTGTTTTTTTTAAATTATTTAAGGGGAAAGGTTTGCAGGTCAGAGAGAGAGAGAGAGAGAGAGGGAGAGAGAGAGAGAGATGATGATGATGATGATGATGATGAAACCTTTTTTTATTCAGGATAGAGCATTTAGGCATTACTGCCTATCTTACATGCTGTCCTGCTATTCTACATTAAAGGGTACTGAGAAGAAAAAAATCAAAACAAACAAATAAACAATACAAAAGTAAAAAAAAAAAGTATAAACTATCTAAGGGAAATACAGGAGAGAAAAATACACACGATAAACAAATCAAAACATACGTGGCATGTGCTGATGATACTGGTTGTATGCCAAGTAAGAACTTTAAAGTCGTCTCTAATATTTCAAAACATGTATGTAACACATTTCTATGTATATGGTCAGATAAGCGTGTCGTGTAGAAAGTTTGTTTGAAGTTTATGAATTTGGAAACGTTTTGGATACTCAGTGGCAGGTAAAGAGTTCCATATGGATGCCCCTGAGAAAGACAGGCTACTTTTATATATGTCAACCCTTTGCAGGTCAGAGAGAGAGAGAGAGAGAGAGAGAGAGAGAGAGAGAGAGAGATGCAGCGTTTTTACACAAACTAATAACTTTTCAAAGAACATTTGACCGAGCGAATTTTATTTTTGTCTTAACTTGCAGTATATCTTACTTGAGTGCAAAAGAATGATTTTTTTTTAAAAATTTGCTATTACTGTTCTATTGCTGTAAGTATTACAGACTAAGCCAAATTATGATCCAATACCAATACTTTCTGGACTGCTCATTAATCCGTATGACAGTTAGTTATTTAGGGCTCAACGCCGCGCAAGCAACAAAGACTATTTCGCGGCTACCGTATGACAGGCCTACAACAGCGTGTGAAACATTTGTCATTGAATGTGCTGAATCTGTGTATGAGACTGAGTTACTTGGGTCACACTATAGCATCTTATAGTTTTTTGGGGTTTTTTTGCTGCCCCAACTCTTTGCCAGCTCCAGTGGTGTTCCTCCCAGGTAATGGTTGGAATCCACGGAGGGCTCGGAAGCTGGGACAATTTTTATTTTTATTATGCATGATGATGGAGATGAGGATGATGGTAAAATGATGCTATGGACGTCCGTGCGGTTTGGGACTGCGGGACAGGGCCGCATTCCTCGCTTCCTGTCATAAATATCCCGGCATTAACCAGGCCCGGGAACTACGGCACCTGCGGTGCCGGCCGTGTAATCATCCACATCATAAGACGTGTCATACCAAGGGAAGCACCCCCAAAGTCGCACCCGTGAAGTGGGTGAAACTCGGCTGTGTGGCAACAGCCTCCCCATTGGGTCCATAGCACACCCGCTCTGGGTAGGAGCCGACCTAGGTAGGAAAAATCCCGCTTGCCTCGGCTGGGATTCGAACCCGGGTCTCCCGGTCCATGGTCCGAAGTGCTAACCACTACACTACGGGGGCCGGTGCATCTTATAGTCTACCATTGTGCCTGACCGGCGTATAAGTTCTAGATGCATATATCATACCTTATTACTGAGTAGACGACGTTATCTGATTGCGGACCGCTGAGGACGGTGCTGATTGGTGGCTATTTTTATCACCTTTGTCGAGTCCCAATCTGTTCATGAATGGACCGTTGGCTCAAAGAAAGCCATATTTCTCTCAGTAATATCAGAAACAACAAAGTCCCAAGAACGGTCGTGATGGCCAAATGAAACATCCTTAATATCTGGTAAACATAAGCGGCAGGGTTCCATGTCAGCGGTGTTACGAACTGAGATCACAGTAGAGGCTTAAGAAAAAAAAAAGTACCCAAATGCTTCCCGGCTTTGCATGTTTGTTTGTTTCATTGTTTGTTTCAGTGTTTCGGTTTGCGTGTTTGTGTTTCAGACATTTCAACAGCCTCTGCTCGCATCTCATTGTCCAGATTTCATGTGCTCAGTTTCTAACGCTCCCGCCGTCTTTCAAGTTCGCTGTGTTCCTTTTCTAAGCGACTTTCCATTTGTTCAGTCAGTCCATATTCAAACTCATTCCTCTGAAAAGTGAAGGGGTTTCCAGGTGGCGCCAGGGTACGCGAAGGCGGGGCAGACACGGGCTGTGTGATTTAACAGGCCCGGCATGGGCAGAAGATTTGTTACATCTGTTGGCTAAAGCTCAAAAGAAGAATTGAAAACTCAGGGGAAAAAAACACCCAACACACACACACACACACACACACACACACACACACACACACACACACACACACACACACACACAACCACCACCACCACCACCACCACCACCACCACCAACAACAACAACAACAACAACAACAACAACGCCTAGCCTTCTGTCAGAAGCGTCGTCAGTTCAGCTCACGACCAACTCCCTGCTGTGTGGAACATTTCGCCTGATTGCACCTCCGTGCTTCAGCACTTGTTAAAGCCACAATATGCAGGTACCGCACAGCCCAACATTGTGGGAAAACATTTCGTCGAATACGCTTAATCCGTGCATCAGAATCCGACACTATATCGACCACTGTGGTCACTCGGGTCGGCGTATCAGTAATTCTGTGTTCTAGAAAACTGAGCTTGCCGCTCTGTCTGCCACAGTGTTCTCAGCTGCTGTTATTAAATTTTGGTTGCCGGCTGTGGACCAAGTAGACGGCGCTGATTGGTGGCTATTTTTAGCAGCGTTGTCGAGTCCCAATCTGTTCAGTAATGGACCGTAGGCCGAAAGAAAGCTATATTTCTGTAATATCAGAAACAACAAAGTCCCGAAAACGGTCGTGATGGCTTAGAGACTTTTCCCACTGAACTGTTGTACAGGAATAGAGGCGTTGGCCAAAGAAAGTCTTATTTTTCTATTATTACAAGCCGCAAAGTCATAAAAATGGCCACAGATGCCAAAAGGAACATCTCTTCCTTTGGCAAACATAACATAGGCAGTTCTTCAAATTCAAATTCAAATAAATCTTTATTATCCCAAATGGGAGATTTGGTTATGGTGGGAAAAAAGAAACGAACAACCAGACAATACTTCCAACATAACATGAAAAGGCTGATGTTTAACACTTTAAAATCAAAATTAAAATTAGGATGCATGGCGAACATTGAGACTTTAAAGATATTACCCGCTAGTTAACGCTGTTTTTTTGTTTGTTTTTTTCCCTCTGTATGGCTTGCACACAAAACTTATATGTTGTGCATGTACCGAAACCAGTTACGACAAAAAAACAAAAAACAAAAAAAAGAGCCAGGCATTGACGTGTTACGCTGTATACCAGACCGCTCTAGTCTTCAAGTTCCTTCCGTGCTACCTCTATACTGTTTCACTACCAGTTTGACATCTCTATTTTGCGGTTCTGTTTGTCTGACATTTTTTGTCTTAGAGGTGGAAATAATTTTCTATTTGTGTCTTGGGTTGTTCGTCAGTGTATTGTTGAGTATAAGCGCCTGTTGGTTCAAACAGGATGTAGAAACGTCACAATAATTAAGCATGAACAAAAACAGCTTATGGTAATGCTAAAGGTGAAACAAATACATCGTGACAGTATTGCAATGGCACGCTAAACTGATCCGTAATTATGGTAAATCAACACTACAGGAGAGAGAGAGAGAGAGAACGGGAGGGGGGGGGGGGGTCTATGTGTACGCACAACGTGAAAATTAAAAACAAAACTCCGCGCTGGAATCGGTTACGTAAGTATCATTTAACTAAAAACGTGCTGCACGAGTTATGAAATCCTGAACTTTACTGACGATAGTGCAGTTTCCTCGCATCGAGAGACACCTGTTACCGCGAAGGTGTGTATGCGCATGTTCAAAATTGTTCGTGTGCTCTTGTTTATCATCATTTTTCCAGTGGCTCTGTGCTGGCTGAGCCTGAAGACTGAGTTACACTGTCACAGTCAATGTGGCGTCAGTTCCAATGGACGACTCCGCTCCTGTCAATCCGAAAAGGGTCGAGTCCCCAGAATTCAACAAATCGCGTCCCGTGCCAAAATTATAGTGAGCACAACACATGGCACGGTCTGGCAAACTACGAGGGAAGCATGTAGTTTTATATGAATGAAACGTGACAGTAAGTCCATTGACGTCATTTGAGGGAAAAAAGCATTACGTCAGTCTCTTTCATCATCTTTCATCACCCCTTTCCCCATCCAATGACGTCATGTAAGTACAGTATTTTGCCAATACACGGCACAGCACGGTAAGGGGGCGGGGCTTTGGCCTGGGGGCTTCCCGAGTGGAGTCGTCTATTCCAGCTGGGAGCCAAATTTGGACTTTTCCTCGTTCTCAGTGTTTAAAATGTTTGACTCGGAAAAGACGTTTCACTCACCAGCCAACCAGCCCGCCAGATCATGACATGATCATCAGACTAAAAACTATTGAGAGGCAGGGTGACTCAAGTTTGTCTCTTCTCGCCGACGTTAGTTCCAATTTTTATTTTACTGGTATAGTTTCACTGATTTTTGTACGTGTGTGCTGTACCGTGTTTAATGCTGATTCATGGCGGACAAACCTAATTTACTCTGTTAAAAGGACATATCACCACCATAACAACAACAGCAACAACATTAAGGTCGATAACGGATTTATGTTGGATCTCTAGTAGAGAGGCGTTGGGCAGGCAAATCTCGGGTTCGACTCCTGGCTAAAAGCCAAATACTGTATTTCAAAGACATTTTGTTCCTTTATTCTTCCGCCTTTTTTCTTCTCGCTGGCGGAAAGGACATCCTCCCCCCCCCCCCCCCCCCCCGAACAACCAACTAGATACAATGCAAATGTGAATGAACGAGCAAAGCGGAACTTGCACGTGAACAAGGGGTAGGAAATTGCAAAACTGAAAAACAAAATCAAACACAAAAAACAAAACGGGGCTTTATATCTGCGGGAACTATAACAGGACAAGTGTCCTAGATGACTGTAAAAGTATAGGACATTTGTCTTGAATATTGTCTTCTGTGGCGCGGAAATGATAGAACGTACTGGTATGTGTCCGGTCCACCTTGGTAAGAAAGTAATGGGACATTTCGAAAATGAATCGGTCTATTGAATATGCAGCCCTACAACAACAAAAACAACAAGAACAACAACTTTGACAACCAAAAAGCCCCACCACCAAACGACAACAACAACAACAACAACACACACACGCGCGCGCACGCACACACACACACACACACATACACACACACACACACACACACACACACACACACACACACACACATCCCAGTATGTGCAACTCGCAAGACTGAAATGAGTGGAAAACCGCTTCTACTTACCTGCTAATACTATGAGCACTTTGCTAATCATCTTGTCGATGGTTGGAGATCAGGACTGAGAAGGACACAGAAGAGTAGCGGGGCACCGGGATTCGAACCTCAAGCCCACAGAACGGCATAAACCGGTGTTCAGTGACTGATTGAAACAACAACAGCGTTTGTTTTCAGCGTAGCACCAGTCAACACAACTGTTCACCTATACTGTCACCAACACTGAATGCGCACCGCTCCACCACCGCAGACAAGGAAGCATTGTAAGTTTGTAGTGCAAGTTATGTACCGCGCCTGACTGACACCCGGCTTCAGTGCTGGAAATGTTGGCATGAGTCGGTTGTATTCTGACGCTCTGTCTTCGTTATTACACAGAGCGCTGCGGCAAACAGACCTGCACAACTATATAATCTGGTGTCAGTCTGTCTGGGACCAGATGCCGCACATCGTCAGTAGGGGGCAGACGAGGCAACTGAAGACAACACCGCAAAAAGGTGTAGTGTGTGTGTGTGTGTGTGTGTGTGTGTGCGTGTGTGCGTGCGTGTTGTAAGTAAGACAGAAAGTCAGTGACGTAGCACGGGTGGGAATGGTATACACGGTTCTTCCATACCCGTCAGTCGCCGTCAGGCGGGCTACGCTACTCACTCTCAGTGTGGCGTGCGTAGCGCGTGACGGCGTACCGACTAGCGTGCCTACCTTGCAGCCTTACCTGACGTTTTCAGACGACTGCCGCCGGTGCACGGAAGGAATTGTGGGTGGGGGAGGGGGGGGGAGGGGATGGGGGTTAGACTGCCTTGCCTGATGCACCCAGCAGATAAGAAGGTAAACAGACAACAGTACACCCCACATAAGCGCCCAGACCTCGCCGTGTTATGGTTTTCTGACGTGCCTGCCATGAGAGGGGGTCTGTGTAAAACACGGGCAACCCCCTACATCCCCCCTCCCCCCCCGGCTTTCCCTCCATTCCCCCACTCTGTGAGGCGACTCAGTCAGTAAACCACTCCCCCACCCCCATCCCCATCCCCCTTCCCCGTTCCTACCCCTTCCCCTTTAATGTTTGTGAACCACATGGCTTCAGTGACGCGGGCAGGAGTAAAGCCGAGTTAACAGCCGTAATTAGCACCCTCACTCATTAAGGACTTTGGCAGGCCGCGGCGGTAGCCTCGGTGACTCGGAGGTTTGTGCGGCCCCGATCAGGCGCTACAGGCCCATTCTCAACAAGAAGTGCCCATGAGCTGTTTTTGCTGTCCCGGCGTCCTGAGTGGAAATTACTATAATGAAGGCTTGTTGTCACCTAGTCTAAGACGCCATAGGTTAGGGCCTATAACCTACCAGGCAGTAGTGTTCCCAAACACAATTCTTCCTATGCTTGAGGGAGGTCAGTAAATATTGTTGGAAACAACATGTACTTGACTGTCCCCACTCAGTGTCCAAACTCAAACGACCCAGAAAAAAAATGATAACTTTTCAAACATTCTCATGACATGTAATTATCCGTCTTTCTTAGTAGTTTGCACTTAAATTGTTTTGTTTTTTCCTAACCTGAAACGAGTTGTGTGTGACCAACGGGGGGGGGGGGGGGGGGGGGTGGCAGTTCGAGAGAGTGACTTTCCTGATTTCTCAACTGATGAAATAACTTGATACCGGCAGTAAATACTGACCATACCAGACAGCCATGTCAGGGCGTAACTTCTACATTGGAAAGTCTGCAATGGAACACAAAAGAACGGTTACGTTCAATGAATTTAAATCTCATTATTGTCAAACCCGTGAACAGTTTCAGTAGTCTGAACATCCAACATACCTTTTGTAGATACAAATATATACACACAAAAATGGCAAAAGCCCCCCTATTTCCATCTCAGTTTAGGTAAAACCCCCTTTTTAAAATTCTGCCCGCAGGCAAACTGACCTGGCTACTGTTGCTGTACCCCCGTGCAAATGCCCCTGGTGTTATTCTATCTCCCCCCTCCAGCGTTACTCCCCCCCCCCCCCCCACTAGTGTTACTCAACCCCTGGATAAACCCTGCTAGTTTTCCTCTACCCCCGGGCAAACCTCCATATGTTTAC
>JACVVK020000175.1:622500-635000 GCA_018292915.2 Batillaria attramentaria | reverse complement strand
CCAAAAAAAAGCAACGAACACAAAAAAACAGAGAGCAAAGCAAAACCGGGGCCAAAATCAAGATACAAAGCTCACCACCACCCCCCCACACGTGACACACACACACGGCACACACACACACACACACACACACACACACACACACACACACACACACACACCGGAAGGGGGAGGGGGGGTAGTTCGAACACTGTGTCGAGCAAAGACGAAAACCTGAACATGACCGGCCATGACAACTGACCGTGAAAACACACGTCGATAAGACAGAAACTGACGCCTTGTAGCGCTCTAAAACAAACCCAAACACAATTTCCCCACACCGGCACTACTAGCTGCTTACTTCCAAACTGACTACAAGAAAAAGCCGAGTGAACGGGAGGTGTACAGACATACGAGTCACGTGCCCACACAAAAGAAGCAGAACGTAAGTAGCAGTACACCCCATTCTTCTCCGGGGCTCCTGGTATCCCAACAACTCTTCGTCTGCATGCATGCATAACTGGACCGGCCCCAGCTGTGAAAGGCACGCTCCTCCACGTGTTGTTTTTGTCTCGCTTAATTACCGCAGTCAGTGCGGCAGCGTCGTGCATGAGCACTCACTCGTTACTCAGGGTAACAGTTTCTCTCACCCTCAGCTGGGCTTGCCAGTATACATACATGTACAATGTAGGATCGTGTACGGGGATATTACCAGGTCGTGCAAAATGTACAAGTTCTGGCACTGTTAGCCGCGAGCTATCCATCTTATGTGACTACGAGAGAGAGAGAGAGAGAGAGAGAGAGAGAGAGACTGATTTTCAGTATAAGCCAACGCTCCTTTGTGTGACTGAAATCGTGTGTTTATTTGTTTACTTATCGGTGAAGCCGAAGACAAATTTCCTTTCATGGACAACTAGTTATCTGTCAGTGTCTGTACTGCGCCCCCCCCCCCCACCCTGTGTCAGTCCCCTCAGTCCCACTTCCCCTTCTGCTTGAGTTCTCTCCCCCCCCCCCCCTTGCCCTCTTACTGTCTGGGTTTCACTTAACTGATCCGGCGCATGCAGGGTGTGTGAAATACCACGCTTTGTTGTGTTATTCAGTTATTGTTGTTATAATGTCGAGTTCTAGTGATGGTGTCCATGCACATTTCCTAAAAGTGGTGTAGGCGATGAGCCGAAAAAGAAAATCGAAAGGGAAAACTCAGAGATGTCCCGGCGTGTCTGATTTCCATGGCACTGACCTCAGTAATTCAAAAAGTACAGTTGTGAAGTCACTGGGCGAAACTCTGCGCCGGAGCTTGTTTGGAAAAGCTTTATGAACCAAGGGAGAGAGGCATGATCCAACCCGAAGATGCGGTGAGCTTTAGCACTCTCTGGGGCACAGAGTCTTTCAGTGGAAAGTACCTCTGTGCACAGTGGGGAAATGGCGCTCACTGCGCTACCGTGACGGGCCTAAATTGTCTCGGTGCTCTCAAACACAAGGTCGCGCACTATGTCATCCTTGACCAACTTTGAACCCAGAGGGATCCTCAATGGCGCAAGTGATGGCAGGCTGTCTTCAGAGTGAAAGTAGGCGTGTTTCTGAATCAGAGACATACATAACATGTCTCTGTCTAAATAGGCAGATCTATTATTACATTCAGTCCTAGAGCACGGGTGTGTATGCTTTTGTAATCGTCTCTTATTCCACCACAAGGCAGGTACGTGATCGTCTGCACCGTGCAATAATACTTGCCTGCAGAGTGCAACACCTTGGCCTGTCAGAGTGCAACCCCCTTGCCGTTTACTCACATCCTGTTGGATCAGTGTACCACGTAAACAGTGCCATCAAAGCGCAACAATAATTGTCCGCTGGCAAAGATTTTGCCCAAACCAAAAGTGGTCGGATATTCAAGACTTCCTTTCAAATCGATTCATATGACATACAAGTCTTCGCTTTTCTAAAAAAATTTCGCCATTTTTGAAAATGGCGCTGGGTGTAAGCAGTCACATTTTCACGCCCCGCCGAAAAGGGACTGCACTCTGGAGTCTAGAGCTTTAGACTCCAGAGTGCAGTCCCTTTTTGGCGGGGCGTGAAGGCTACGTTACACAGATGCAAATCTGGAGGAAAACGCTATATATTCCTCTTACACATAACGCTGCAGATGACACCCTAGAAATGCTTTAAAATTCACCAAAAAAATCACAAAAATCAGGCAGCCATAGACTCATGCGTAGAGGAAATTTAAACAAATTCCAATATTCCGTTTTTTGTCAATGTTGGCAGCGACCACATACCCCCTCATTCCACGGTCGTCTGCTGGCTCCTGTGCCAGCCGCGCATGAATACAAATAGTCCACAAGCCAGCCTCATTTTCACCTAATTTTACTATTACCTGGCATGAAACTTGTTTACAAAGCCAACAAAAAGCACCAGATTGCCATATTTTACTATGCACACACATTTTAAAAGGTGCAAAGATTTTATACTATATTTAGCCGAGTTCTTACTACATGACCCGGAAGCTAATACTGTCGCGTAGCCTGAACTTGCAATGTGACTGCTTACACCCAGCGCCATTTTTAAAAATGGCAATTTTTTTTTTTAGAAAAGCAGAGACTTGTGTGTCATATGATTCGATTTGAAACGAAGTCTTGAATATCCGACCACTTTTCGTTTGGGCAAAATCTTTGCCAGCGGACAATTATTGTTGCGCTTTAATGGCACTGTTTACGTGGTACACTGATCCAACAGGATGTGAGTAAACGGCAAGGGGGTTGCACTCTGACAGGCAAGGGTGTAGACTCCAGAGTGCAGTCCCTTTTCGGCGGGGCGTGAAAATGTGACTGCTTACACCCAGCGCCATTTTCAAAAATGGCGATTTTTTTTTAGAAAAGCAGAGACTTGTGTGTCATATGATTCGATTTGAAACGAAGTCTTGAATATCCGACCACTTTTCGTTTGGGCAAAATCTTTGCCAGCGGACAATTATTGTTGCGCTTTGATGGCACTGTTTACGTGGTACACTGATCCAACAGGATGTGAGTAAACGGCAAGGGGGTTGCACTCTGACAGGCAAGGGTGTTGCACTCTACAAGCAAGTATTATTGCACGGTGCAGACGATCACGTACCTGCCTTGTGGTGGAATAAGAGACGATTACAAAAGCATACACACCCGTGCTCTAGGACTGAATGTAATAATAGATCTGTCCATTCAGACAGAGACATGTTATGTATGTCTCTGATTCAGAAACACGCCTACTTTCACTCTGAAGACAGCCTGCCATCACTTGCGCCATTGAGGATCCCTCTGGGTTCAAAGCTGGTCAAGGATGACATAGTGCGCGACCTTGTGTTTGAGAGCACCGAGACAATTTAGGCCCGTCACGGTAGCGCAGTGAGCGCCATTTCCCCACTGTGCACAGAGGTACTTTCCACTGAAAGACTCTGTGCCCCAGAGAGTGGCAAGGGTGTTGCACTCTACAGGCAAGTATTATTGCACGGTGCAGACGATCACGTACCTGCCTTGTGGTGGAATAAGAGACGATTACAAAAGCATACACACCCGTGCTCTAGGACTGAATGTAATAATAGATCTGTCCATTCAGACAGAGACATGTTATGTATGTCTCTGATTCAGAAACACGTCTACTTTCACCCTTAAGACAACCTGCCATCACTTGCGCCACTGAGGATCCTTCTGGGTTCAAAGCTGGTCAAGGATGACATAGTGCGCGACCTTGTGTTTGAGAGCACCGAGACAATTTAGGCCCGTCACGGTAGCGCAGTGAGTGCCATTTCCCCACCGTGCACAGAGGTGCTTTCCACTGAAAGACTCTGTGCCCCAGAGAGTGGGTGAGCTTTGGAACTAGTTGTGGTTCTTGATGGGAGGAAGCACGATGCTATTTATTTGGCTGAACCGTCATGTGTTTCACACGACTTAAAATCAAGGGAAGCAACAGGCTCCAGAAATGGCGACTCGACTGAGGGTTTTGTGGAGTTGCTGCCCGTAGTAATGCTCAACCCTGAACCGGTTATCCAGTCTACAGTTCAGCCCCTAAAATCACGTGCTGCCTGGTGTCTGGTTAGAAGGGACGGCAAGTAGGCTACCTCGAGTTTGAGGTGGAGTTTTCGGGCTGAAGCATGAACTGCACTGTCCGTCGATTGTCGTACAGATTTGCACGCGGTGTACAGTGTCGCCAGCGACACGGATTATATGAAGCGTACCGTAGCTTTAATTCGGAATTGTGGCACCTCATTTCACAGACAACGGAAAATGCTAGAATCAGTCCTGCCATGCTGAATACCAGTTTCTCCTTGCCGAGCAAAGGAACAGCGGTGAGGCCGCCGTTACTAGTCTTGCTCCAAAACCCTTTTTATTTTTGTTGTTGTTGTGATTTCGTTTGTTGTTGTTTGTTAGTGTGTTGTTTTGCCAGTTTTGATTTGCTTTTGGTTTGTTGTTGTTGTTGTCGTTTTGTTATTATTGTTTTGTTTTGTTGTTTTATCTGGGTTTTTTTGGTCTTTTTTGAGGGGGGGGGGAGGAGGTCGGGAGGTGTTTTAATTGTTGTTTACTGATTTGTAAACGTGTTTTGTTTTGTGTTTTTGTGTTGTTCAGTGTTGTTTTTGTTGTTGTTGTCGGGCTTTTCCCTCCGTTTGTTGTTGTTGTTGTTGTTTTGTTCTGCTTTGGTTTGGTTTGGTTTTACTGTCCAAGGATGCACACAATACACTGCACACGATGAACGTTTTTGTACCCGTGCCGTACCGTGCCTTCATTTCTTCTTCTTCTTTTTCTTTCTTTTCACACTTTTTTCCCAAAGACAGCGCTGGTCCATCATGAGGACTGAGATTACTGACAGGCTACGTACCACAGATGCAAATTTGGAGGAAAACGCTATATATATTCCTCTTACACATAACTTTGCAGATGACACCCTAGAAATGCTTTAAAATTCACAACAACAAAAAATCACAAAAATCAGGCAGCCATAGACTCATGTGTAGAGTAAATTTCAACAAAGTCCAATATTCCGTTTTTTGGCAATGTTGGCAGCGACCACATACCCCCTCATTCCACGGTCGTCTGCTGGGTCCTGCTGTGCCAGCCGCGCATGAATACTAATAGTCCACAAGCCAGCCTCATTTTTCCCTAATTTTACTATTACCTGGCATGAAACTTGTTTACAAAGCCAACAAAAAGCACCAGATTGCCTTTTTTTACCCTGCACACAAATTTTAAAAGGGGCAAAGATTTTCTACTATATTTAGCCGAGTTCTTACTACATGACCCGGAAGCTAATACCGGTCTGTAACCTGTTAGGGATGGGGTTGGGCGTATAATATGGGCTTTCCGAGTGCGGAGATACTGTGACCTTCTTCAGCAGTGAACTGAACGGGCTCCTGGGCCTAAGCACCAGGGCCCATATGTAAAAGTCGAGGTTAATTTACCCACGGCTACGGGCCTAACCCAGACTAGGACGAAAGAAACCCCAAAACAAAATTAAATAAAAAAGCAAGCGAAGAAAGAAAGACAAAAATCCTTCTATAACGGCATAGACACCTTGCTGGAATGGACCCCCTTCCTGATTTAAAAAAAAACCCAGAAAATTTAACCTTAGAGCTAGTTTAGTTCGAGGTCAGACTCTAGCCCGGGGCTAAACTCCCCAACCCCGACCGCTTTTACATGCGGGCCCTGGCCAGGACTGGCGCAAAGAATTATGGTCGCGGCGACGTGTCTGGTGCCAGTTTTTGTTCAGTGTCCATTTTCCGAAAACTTGACCATGGCGTGATCACAGAGCTTCTGGCAGCTGCAAACATTGACGTGATGGCCACGACATTGACGTGATGGCCACGTGATGGCCACGTGATGGTACTCAAAGGATGCAAGTGAGAGACAGATAATCGATCCACAACGAGGTTTACGAGTTTTTATTGCATGGGGCAGGCAAAACGAGTTAAAGGACGTGGGCAGTTAAGGAAGATTTGCGTGCTGCACGTGATTCGGGACGCGGTAGACGCCAGTAACCCAGCAACAACAGGTCCCATATCAAAATGCGGTTTGAACTGGCAAACGGTCCTAAATGCCCGCGACCTTAACAGGCCCTTTAAAAAAAATTGTATGCTCTCAGCTCGTTTGTTGGTGTCTGATGTCGTACCACTGACTTCGGCACCTGCACAGAAACAGCGCCTCAAATGCTGGCACTGAGCCAACAAAACGGTACAGGTGAATCCGAAACCGGGCCATAGGCCTGGGACCGAGCGAGAGGCTTGCCAGGAGAAGGTTGCATCATGATGGCTGATTGTTTAGGTGCTTAACAACAACAACAATAATAATAATAATAATAATTGTGTATTGTGTAGGGGCTCAGTTTACCCAATATCTTGAACTGACTCAAAAACCACGCTCACGTGAATCACACGCATTCTCTCACACACTGGACATGAACACATTACAATTGCGTGATGCGAAGGGTCAGCTCAGCTGCTGAAGTTTCGGAATTAAGAATTGCGTTTGTTTTCAAATTTTGTGGGCGAAATATTTTCCCAAAACAGTGGGAGAGGAAGCCGGAGTACCCGGAGAGGACAACCGACGATCAGCCCGAATGAACGGTTCCATAGTATACGAGAAAGAAAAATTCTCTTCCCCAAGCGGGACTCTAACTTGACCATGAACTCCATTCAGAAAGTTCATCAAAGTTGGTTGCGCTTAGAAATGAGAGAGAGAGAGAGAGAGAGAGAGAGAGAGAGAGAGAGAGAGAGAGAGAGAGAGAGATTGGAAATACTCATTGAAAAATAAAAGTTGCGTAAAATTACTTGGCAGTACAAGTGACGACAACTAGCAATTTTCTGACAGTGAAAGGGTAACAATTCCGTGTTGACGTAGTGATGACGCAGCAGATGATGACGTCAGATCCAGAATCTTGCGGCAAGGAGAGAGAGGACAACCACAGCAGCCGTCGATGCAGGTTGCATCATACCAGCGCCAGACTCTGAAAAACAAACACAAACAAGCGATTCATAATGAGTCAGGAGTTGAAGTCAGAAGTGCCGTAGCCTGGCATATTTCCGGAAGTTTCTTTGTTTGGCTACGCGACGGTATTAGCTTCCGGGGCATGTAGTAAGAACTCGGCTAAATACTATAGTAGAAAATCTTTGCCCCCTTTTAAAATTTGTGTGCATAGTAAAATATGGCGATCTGGTGCTTTTTGTTGGCTTTGTAAACAAGTTTCATGCCAGGTAATAGTAAAATTAGGGGAAAATGAGGCTGGCTTGTGGACTATTTGTATTCATGCGCGGCTGGCACAGGAGCCAGCAGACGACCGTGGAATGAGGGGGTATGTGGTCGCTGCCAACATTGACAAAAAACGGAATATTGGAATTTGTTTAAATTTCCTCTACGCATGAGTCTATGGCTGCCTGATTTTTGTGATTTTTTGTTGTTGTGAATTTTAAAGCATTTCTAGGGTGTCATCTGCAGCGTTATGTGTAAGAGGAATATATAGCGTTTTGCATCTGTGTCGCGTAGCCTTTCCTGTCTCTCTATACGCGTCTCCGCTTTCATTAACACAACGACTTCAGTCTTGTGACATGACAGTCGAGACCTTGAAACCCCGAGTAACAAGCTGTTAGAAACAAACAAACAAACAAACAAACAAACAAACAAACAAACAAACAAACAAACAAACAAACAAACAAACAAACAACGACGACGACGACAACAACAACAACAACAACAACAACAAAAAACATTGACTATTTCAGCACAACTAACGTACGAGTTATGAGAAGGTCAGACTCTTTCCCGTAAAGGTCACAGCAAAGATCTTGATTCCAAGGGCTTTGGTCACAGTTCTGAGAATACATGGCCCTATAATCAATGATGTAGTTTTCTACGATGTCTATGGTGTCTTTGTCTGCTCTGGTCCTCCTGCAGTCGTCCATGGCGTCCTCAAAGCAAACGAGAGCTGTACTGACCGCGCTGAAACAAAACAGATAGAGTTTTCTTAAAGGTCTATAAACTCAACAAAACTCCGCAAACACTGTGTGTGAGTTGTTTGTTTGTTTGTGTGTTTGTTTGTTTGTTTGAAAGTGCGACTCCTGCGACTATGTATAATGCAGGCAACTCTGTCACAGTTGCAGAGCTTATAGCACTTCGGAGACCCAGACCGTGAGTTTGCAGTGACTTCATTGTGCTTTTGGTCAGTGTGCAAGACACATCGCTACAGCGTCTAGCGGAAAGTTCAAATTGCAAACTAAGCTGTGAAATCAGGCTGACTTTGGCGTTCACATGGGTTTCAGACACGCTGAAAACTTTGCAACTCTGACAGAGTTGACCGTGCATTTTGCAGAGTCGGATAGGTTGAGTTTTTTTTTTTTTTTTTTAAAGCACACTGTTTGTGGCTTTTTGTTGATATTGCAGCCCTTTAGTGCCGTGTTCCCGATAAGGTAAATGACACCACACGAACTTGTTGATTGCGACCGAAAAACTGCGAATTGTAACGAACAGAGCTCCTGCACAGTGCGTACCACGTGGTACACATGCTGACCAGGACAATAGAGATACCTTGGATACCTGGCGGACAGCTGGCGGACAAACAAATCCATGGCCGTAAGAAAACTTGTTGGACTGCCCTCCCCCCCCCCCCCAGTACTTTGACCCCCCCCTCCCCCCGGGTCATTAACTCTAATTTTCTTGAACCCCCCTCCATAGTTATAGGACTCTCCCTGCACTTAGATAGGTTTCATCACTTCTGGCCGTTTTAGGCCATATTGGGGTTGTGCACGACTCTGTTTTAGGCCATATTGGGGGGTGTGCACGACTCTGTTTTAGACCATATTGGGGGTGTGCACGACTCTGTTTTAGACCATATTGGGGGTGTGCACGACTCTGTTTTAGACCATATTGGGGGTGTGCACGACTCTGTTTTAGACCATATTGGGGGTGTGCACGACTCTGTTTTAGACCATATTGGGGGTGTGCACGACTCTGTTTTAGGCCATATTGGGGGTGTGCACGACTCTGTTTTAGGCCATATTGGGGGTGTGCACGACTCTGTTTTAGGCCATATTGTGGGTGTGCACGACTCTGTTTTAGGCCATATTGGGGGTGTGCACGACTCTGTTTTAGGCCATATTGGGGGTGTGCACGACTCTGTTTTAGACCATATTGGGGGTGTGCACGACTCTGTTTTAGACCATATTGGGGGTGTGCACGACTCTGTTTTAGACCATATTGGGGGTGTGCACGACTCTGTTTTAGACCATATTGGGGTTGTGCACGAGTCTGTTTTAGACCATATTGGGGTTGTGCACGACTCTGTTTTAGACCATATTGGGGTTGTGCACGACTCTGTTTTGGACTCTGACAGACAAACAAACAATCAACCTAAACACCTTACCGTAAAGCCGTTGTTCGACAAGTGAAATCACAACATCTCCCAAGGGACAAAACTCTGGTCTACCACCACGAAGATCATTTTTGGTACTTTTTAAAATAAGTTACGACTACAGTTTGTGTTCTTATGTATAAAGTTACACCCACACCACGATGTGTCGTGTGCAAGTGACACCCACACCGCGATGTGTCGTGTACAAGTGACACCCACACCGCGATGTGTCGTGTACAAGTGACACCCACACCGCGATGTGTCGTGTACAAGTGACACCCACACCGCGATGTGTCGTGTACAAGTGACACCCACACCGCGATGTGTCGTGTACAAGTGACACCCACACCACGATGTGTCGTGTACAAGTGACACACACACCGCGATGTGTCGTGTACAAGTGACACCCACACCACCATGTGTCGTGTACAAGTGACACCAACACCGCGATGTGTCGTGTACAAGTGACACACACACCGCGATGTGTCGTGTACAAGTGACACCCACACCACCATGTGTCGTGTACAAGTTACAGGAAAGTCAATTCAATTCAATTCAATTCAATATAACTTTATTGTCTGTCGATGGCAGAAAATTTTCTTCTGGCTCACACACACACACACACACACACACACACACACACACACACACACACACATTAATTTATCTAGACATACAAATCCATACATATTAAACAAAGTCAACAAAGCTGTAAGTAGTCCAGAACGTTCAAGTAAGGGGAGAGTGTAATAATGATATAATGATAACTGAGTATTGTGTAGGCGCTTTACCCACGCACGCTCACGTGAATCACGCGCATTCTCTCACAAATTGGACATGAACACATTACAATCACGTGGTGCCAAGGGTCAGCTCAGCTATTTAAGTCTCGGAATTTAGAATTGCACTTCATGTTCAAATTGTTCAAATTTTGTCGGCTAAAAATTTCAAAAGCAAAGGGGGAGGAAACCGGAGTACCCGGAGAGAACCCCCGACGATCGGCCCGAATTAACGGTGCCATGTACGAGAAGGAAATATTCTTCGCCCCCGAGCGGGACTCCAACCTGACCTCTCGCATTAGTGACGAAGTTGCTTAACCACCAGACCACTGACCGCACCGGTGAGGGAATCTAATCATCATACCCTCTGATCATAATTGTTGGACCCCGGGGGTTCATTCCCTGGACTAGTGGGCGGGGGGGGGGGGGGGGGGGTGAGGGGGTGCATTCAAGTTACTTAGAGGGTCCATTAACTATACCACAACAGGCACGTTTTGGGGATGCAACATGCAAGAAAGAAGGTCAGTAGGTCAGTCGCTTTACTCACGTGCACTGTTCATGTCTGTTGTCATCTGGCACCGTGTCTGGATGAGGGATGCACGCGCTGTAACCTAAACACGGCACCGCCTCTGTCAGTGTGACTGGGACTGCAACAACAATTAACCCATCATCAGCGTAAGCCTGAGGACAGTCTGGTCAGTGACGAATGAAGGAACAGGTGATTCGACTATTGATTGGATGGGAGCCAGTAATGCGGGATGAGAATGTGGTGGCAAAAAGCACACTCTTGTACGTCGATGGAAACAATTCAGGCATTTTTGCAAAACTAAAAAGGTTAGTTTTGGTAATTACAATTCACGTAACAGAATGACATGCTGTAACGCGCGCGCGCGCACACACACACACACACACACACACACACACACACACACACACACACACACACACACACACACACACACACACACACACACACACACACACACACACACAAGCACGCAACACACACACACACACACACACGCGCGCGCGCGCGCGCACGCACTGCACGCATTCACGCACGCACACACACACACACACACACACACACACACACACACACACACACACACACACACACACACACACCGGCCATGAGTCCGAACACTATAGCAAGGAAAACTGTCATGGTGATGTCAGTTGATGAGCAGCAGACTTTCACCATGTACAGGACCGGCCTCCACTGACAACTCAACTTCACATACAAACATGGGAATGCGTGAGTATGTGGAGCTACGCTTGACAAAATTATGTTCACTTATCCAGAACTGCAGGGGTCACATCCTCGACAAAATTATGGTCAATTAGCCGTAAGTAAACGGGCGTGTTACATTTTCTGAGCAACAATCATTGCGCCCACTTATTGGGGTTTGGTGGCATAGGGTAGTTCTACCCCCCCACCCCCACCCCACACACACACACACATATACATACACACACAGACACACACAGACACACACAGACACAGACACACACACACACACACACACACACACACACACACACACACACACACACACACACACACACACACACACACACACACACACAGAGGACAGTGTGAACAAGAGGGTTTTCAGTTTGGCTTTAAAGTTTGGCAAGCTAGATGCATTTCTTATGTGAGCGAATTCATATGTAAGAAAATTTATATGTAAGAGAAATCCAAATCACGTCTTGATATTGAGAGGATCTTTGTCTAAAAGATTTAATGCAGGTATTAGATACAACAAGGATTCGCTATAAGAGCTAGAGCGAAGAGACCGGGATGGTTGGTAAATATTCAGTTTTTGCCCGAAGTTCGCCAGAATAGGACTGTCTAGAACAAAGGATCTGAACACATTTAATTTTTTGAAAAAATTACCCATGTTGCTGGTTGAAGAACTACCCATGCTGCTGGTTGAAGAACTACCCATGTTGCTGGTTGAAGAACTACCCATGTTGCTGGTTGAAGAACTACCCATGTTGCTGGCTGAAGAACTACCCATGTTGCTGGTTGAAGAACTACCCATGTTGCTGGTTGAAGAACTACCCATGTTGCTGGCTGAAGAACTACCCATTTTCAAAGGGACAGTCGGGTGTATGTGACAGCCCAAGGTGGTACTGGTGTGCACGCAGTCTGCATATTCCAGATCGTGGGCAGAATATTGGGGTCTGTTGGTGACGCTGAAGGTATGTACTCTAAACAAATGCTGATGGAATCTCTTGATTTCCATGTCGTCTGTCTGAGAATGGAAAATACGGGTCACAGGGCAGACAGATGATTGGTTGTTCGTTCAGCCGCCGCTGGAGGTCTGCATTGACAGAGTTTATTAATTAATTAATACGATACCAAAAAACCCC